>NWSH02000437.1:8884812-8897302 GCA_002382865.2 Heliothis virescens | reverse complement strand
AACCTAAGACTCAGCACGACTTTGTCTAGATTTCATTACTTTTTAGAGATAAACAAGCAATTCCATAGAGACTTGGCTAGTTTTTTACAGTATGTTTTTGGTGGGATTTATTTTACTTCTTTGAATTCGAAAATCTAGAAACAGATAGTGTTAAAACAATAACTTCTTCATGTAATATAGATCGTACAGACGACAGCACATCCAGTTACAACAATCTGTCAAGTTCCTGCAATAGATTTTCAATCTTATCACAATAGTGGAAGGTTAATGTCCTATTGGTAAAATTTGATAGATTCGGGTAGGTTGACCTGCTGTCGTCTGTACAATGCTGCTTAAAATCGAACATGTTGTTTTTACTCCAACATCAGGTGGATTCAAGTGCAACAAAAAAAAACTTGGGTATGAGCCAAGCTTTAATTGAATTTGTCTAAGCCAAAAAGAAAAAAGAATCACTTTGTTCTACTTTGGGACAGCTAACTCCAAGTTTTTTAAGAATCAAGCGGCCAACCCGGGCTTTACATTTACACGGTACAAAGTTTACAGGTACAGAATATGATAGCAGGTCAACCTACCGGAATCTGTCAAAAACCAATCGAACATAAACCTTCCACTGTATGATAAAGGTTAATGTTGAAAATCTATTGAAGAAATTCAGGTTCTATCCATACCCCGGCCCCTTCCCACACAGGCGAGGTCGGAGTGCCGCTGGGTATTTTTGGTGGGTATACCGGGAACAACTGTACCGGGGAGTCCCACATACCCCTCTCCCGTCCCCCGACGGGAAGGGGATGCGTAATTGTCTCTTTTTTCCAGCAAAAAAAAAATAGATTCACCTGCTGTCGTCAGTACCTAAGCCTTGCAAATCAAAATAATTTACAGAAGGCGACTTTCACACAGCTGCCAGTAGATAAGTCGTTAACTGAACTTATTATAATAATAGTTAACACTACTATTACTTGTCGGCCGAGTTGGGTTGCAAAACAGTTGACTTTGATGCGTGTTGCGACGTTGTCTGTCTAGCTAATTATTGTTATTCTCTTGTAACTCATTTGCACCAACTCAATATTAGCGCCATGTTGTATTTTATTTAGACATTCGTTTTAATTTAAGAAAGAAATGTTCATTTCTGGTTTTAGTCGTCAAAAACAACAACAAAGAAATTACAGGTTGAGAAATCACCATTAACTTTCCTACATTTCCTTCATTATAGTTCCACTTATAATATAGAATTAATGGATTTACATATATTTAAGAAATAAATGGGCACTAAGGTTACATTACTTTGTAAGCTATGATTAAGGCTACACTTGAGGACAGTAAAATTGGGCTAATATAGAAGAAAATAATTGCATCTCCTTGACCCTTCTTTTCTTGTACTACACACAAGCAGCATGTTTCTGTAATTATCATTAGACAGACTCATAATCACAGAGGTTGGCACTGAGCCTAAGCTATGTAACTTCTCTGCCAATATCACAGAGTAGGTGACATTTAACCACGGTAATTGGCCTTTCAGATTCAGATGTTGCTGGATACACGCCAGAGGTAATTTTTGTGGCTGATAACGACTCCTGCGCTTCTAATTGACCAAGCTTTCCTTCAAGAAATGGGCCATAAAGAATCGTCCCAAAAAGGAATTTAAAGACCTATTTTCATGTTTGAAGTAGGCACTTCTTAACTAGAAGCGGTAATTGTGTACTTAAGTTTATTAAGCACCTTGTCTCGTCTAGTAAATGGAGGACTTATTTTTTATTATCTTTCCTTCACAGGTTATTAAAAAGGAAATTGCAAATATCTTTTAAGTATGTAGCTTCCTTCTTAGTACGAAGATGGTTTTAAAATCCAAGCTACTACATACAAATTGTATTCAGTATTCACAGTTTCTGTCAAGCATACATGAGTGTTGAATAATTTTGGCGTATTGCTCTTAGAAACTGTGAGATTATGCGGTCGTGAATATTCTATTAGCGTATGGAATATTGGTTATAATCTGATGTAAAATTTAACAAGGAGTGAATTCCATACTCAGGCAGGTAGAGATATTCTTCTCTTCGAAAAGCATTTTTGAAGTGAAAACTTCTTTAGCGGCGTTGAGCACTTTTTGTATGGGGAAAAATATATAAACTCGCGACAGGTATCACGTGACCGAAATGTGAAACCCGAAATCGTGAAACCCGAAATTCTATAGAAATTCCGTAAGTACAGGTCGGTAAGATATTTTATGACGTTTCAAACATGTGAAATTTGACAATAGTGTCAGGCTTAGTAATTATCATTTAAAATCATAGATGGAGTTTGGGTTTTTATTTTTATAAAATGAAATGGTGCCGGAGTATCTTTAGGTTAGCATCCAGGCTAAAGCAATAAACTCAAAATATATATTTGAATAATTTTAGCTCAACCAGAACCCTCAAAATCGAGGAAAGACATGTGAGAAAAAATGTGTTGCGCCATCTATAATTTTTCAAAGTCAAGTAGTTAGTCAAGTATGAAAGTACGAGTATAGTTTTTATTCTTCAAAGTCATAGATGGAGTCGTGCTTAAATTTTGATTATATTTAATCGTGTTGGGGTATCTTTAGTTTACCTTCCAGTACAGTCATAGGGACAAAAGATTTTTTTGAGAAACTCTCAATATCGAGGGCAAGTGATGACAGTAAAAAGTAGTTGTGCTCTTTCTTCATTCCATAATCTCAAAAAAATATTAAAAACGCATAAAGTTAATATGTTTTCACTTCTGCCAGCACTCCCGGAGTGCAACCCGGTGTTTTTTTTATTTGTTTTAGCTTTGTTCGTGCTCAGGTGTAAAGAAATAAATAAGATTTTTTTTTCTTTTTATTTTTACACACCTTCGTTTCAATAGCTGACTTTTATGATGTCATAATCATGAAGTACAGACGACAGCAGGTCAACGTATACGAATCTGTCAAATTTTACCAATCGAAACTTAACCTACTTCCATTGCAATAAGGTTGAAAATCTATTGCAGAAATTTGATAGATTGTGGTAACCTGATGTGCTGTCGTCTGTACATTTGACATTACTTGAATACTGTTGCGAGATTATGATATAAATATTGATAACATTAATATTTTTTTATTAATTAAACCAGGAAAAAGAGTACTCAGCCAATTGCCACAGTCTATGACGTCACAAAATATTTCTTCATCACTTTAAAACAATACGTTGAATGCAATCCATAATAAATTACATTACAAAACCTAATGATACAACGGTTAGTAATACTAAGGATATAATAATTGAGATCGTTAGGTAGATGACTAATAGAAAAAAAAACTTTGAAATTCTTACAAGGTGTTCAAGTAGTTTTTATATTATTTTATGACTTAAATATTGCCTTCACTTGGTTTATTATATTATTCTTTGGAATTGTTTTAGTATCTACGTGATAACTGAAAAAGCAAAAGTAATTATTTTACAAATACTAACATTTTTGAAAAACTAATATTGAACCTTTGTCTTCCATAACGCCCAGAGCAAGAAAATTGTATGATAGGCCGTTTCTTGAAATTGTGTAATTGAAAGATTTGAACTGTAGTCAAAATTATGTAAGAAAAGTACTGAAAAAACCAAAAGTTAAAGTTTTAGTAACAAAAACAAGTGCCATTACTTTTAAAGTTTTCAAATTGCTCAAATACTAGTCTGCCTATCTATCGCTTAGCTTAATCATTCAAGATTACTTCATTGTAAAGAGTAGAGCAGTATAATGTGTGTGTAATAAAATGTCAGTCTAACAAAATAATATAAGGCCTACTTGTTCTTAGATTGAATGATGGCAGCCATAATATTACAGGCCAACAATTTTGTACTGAGGACAACAAAAACTTTAATGATTGTATTTTCTTGCGCGTTATTGATAAATATGATTGATTAGTTTATGTGGGTGCGTTTAGAGCTTTATGCAATTCAGTCTGGCAGACCTTTATGAATCTATTAAGTTGTTGTTACTTAAGGGCCTTTATTTTTTGGCAAAAACATGTGCTAACTCATGATGAGAAAAGGTTAGGCTATGTATTTTGTAACAGAAATTAAGTATGTGTTTTGTAGGGATATAGATTATGTGGCTAAAGGTCACATATACATACGAACCCTATTTACTAAGACTTCGTTGTCTGTCTGTCTCCAGGCTCTGTATCTCATTAACCGTGATAGGTAGAATGCTGAAATTCACAAATGATGTATATCCGTTGCCGCTATAACAACAAATACTAAAAATTAAAAAAAATAATTATTATGGCTGTTGACTTATATTAATTAATTGCAAAATTGTATATTAGTAGCGCTATCTACTAGAAATAATGTGCAACTTAAGTAACTCACACTTGACCATTCCTGTTGTACTTTTTTCATAAATATTAATGGTAAGGAATGCGTGCGTGCGCGAGTCCAACTCGCACTTGGCCGGCTTTTTTTAAATTTTATCTATATCTAAATATTTGCATAAAGCTTCTTTTAATGCGTTGAGGTCTTACAATATTTTATGTTAAAAACTTTTAAAACTCATTCTCAATTTAGTTGCCAGTTGTCTAAAATATATTTTAATATCGGCCTCACGGGTTTAAGTAACTTGTAGTTTATAAAGACTTACAAAGGAATTAATAACGTTTGAATTTTAATTAATTGGTAAGCAATAGGAGGCCGGTGGATAAGATGTATTTAATTAATTAAATTAATGATCCCGTTGCAACCACAAACGGACTTTATGAAGGTATTGACGATATCTGCTAATGACTCAATTTAATTAATGGAAATCTTTGCATTAAACTAAAATAAAGTGAAAATTATTTCTTTCTAATTGATGCTGTATAAAAGTAGTCATGTAAAACTTTATTTACCTTACACTTTTGTAAAGGTAACTTACTTCTAAAGGTATTTTTTCACTGCTGATGAATTTAAATATCAACTCCAACCCTTGACATAAAATGACTCGTACCTAACTTATATGCCCTTCAAACTTTCTAACCAGAAAGACCATCCTATTGTACATCACTGAACAAGCCCACCATAAACCCTACAAACTACAGTTCTCCAGAAAGAATATAAAACCTCCTTTTAATGCCCTCAAACCGAAACGGAAAATTACATCTCACCGAACATAGGTAGGTCCTCAAACCTATATATAATAATAAGACCGCGGTATAAAGGGAACTTATATCAGAGCAAAGTAGGGGGCGTAATGACCGGTGTCAGCCGTAAGTTATAACGATGGGAAAACTTGGGGACACTCGTGTGAAAACGGACTTATACGATTGTGATAGAGATAGTTCCGTTGTTATGATGAGATATTGACTTTCAGTACGATGCTGCCTTTGAGATGGTTCGTTGAGACTGGCTTTAAGAAATATAGGTTATCACCAATAGGTAAGTATTAGATTGAGGTAATAGGTGCATGATTACGATTAGATTCCGATGTAATATAACCTCTAATCGCGCAAAAAATCAGGATTAATAAATTTATATTATATAAAAATAATAATATATGTAATTGTAATATACAATGTTAATTTACTATCGCTTCATTCACAGCAGTATGTATAGCACTAAGAAGACCTTCCAAATGAGTGCTCGGACATTCCACTTCATTGAACTGATTTATCATTAGTGTCGAAG
Source organism: Heliothis virescens (assembly GCA_002382865.2). NCBI lineage: Eukaryota > Metazoa > Arthropoda > Insecta > Lepidoptera > Noctuidae > Heliothis > Heliothis virescens. Next base: position 8,891,672 of record NWSH02000437.1, on the reverse strand, counting down.
ACACACGCTATTTCGTGCCAGAAAAAAATTCTGCATTCAGTGGACAGCCCGCCTTTTTATTCAAAGCTATTAATAAAATATTTACGTCCTAATGGAGACCGTCATCAACTGGAATCGGGAATCGAAATAAAATAAATCGAGTATTTTATTTAAAGCTTTTATGTGCATAGTCAACCTTACGCATCAGTCATCACATCACCGACTCGTAAATCGCTAAATCCACTCGAGCCTATCGAATAGATTCGATTACCTAATCGTATCGATGGGTGATCTGTAAAATCGAGTTTTATAACATTTGCCACTGCAGGTGCTCCGATTCTCATCGCAAAGGTCCTGTTGACATTTGTCCGGCCTTCAAACATGTGGGTCAATGTGAATCGAGTGCAGGTACCTACTTAATTTTTCTTTGAACTCGAGCAAATATTTTGGAGACATGTGAGTTTTGGATGCGGTAGGTAGTGAACAACACAATTATTAAGCTTGGACGAGCATGAATTGTATAGATGACCCTGATAGATTCTGTAATATCTTTGCCAGATCCTGAAGTGAAAACATAAGGAAATAGAGAAAGCTTTACCGATATTGACGTAAATGATAGGCTTTTGTTTTTGTACGATTTTACAATCTACAAACTGTAATGATTCTGGTATGAAAAACGTACTCACTTGTTTGTACGCAGTGTCAAATTAAGTACTGTAATTATGTTTTTATAGCTCCATGTTAAGGTTGATATTTCGTATCATAATTTGTAGTGATAAAAGAATTCCGCAGGCATTTCGGGTTAATGTCATGTCACCTTACTGTAATATTTTTTGATGTAATTTGAAACTGCATTCTTATTATTAATTATGACTGCATATACGGAAAGAAGTACATAGGAGGCATTGTACTTATGTTGGTGTATGTTAAAAAAATAATAGAAGATTGGAATAAGAAAACTACAGCCATCTATAATAGCATATCGTACCTAGTTGCATTTGAAGCAAGTGCGAGATGGACTCGCGCACGAAGGGTTCCGTACCATTATCTATGAAAAATTTACGTATCTATTTCCTTCAACTAGCCAAAATACAATCATTTTTCGGGCAGCATAAAATAACTTTGTTTTTCATACAAATATGTATATGAATTATAAAGTTATGATTTGCGGTTTCACACTTTTATTGTATGGGGATACCCCCCTTCATATATATTTTTTTAATTTTTAGTATTTGTTGTTCTACCGGCAACGGAAATACATCATTTGGGAAGATTTCAGCTTTCTAGCTATCACGGTCTATGAGATAAAGCCCGGAGGGCAGACAACGTAGTCTTAGTAATAGGGTCCCGTTTTACCCTTTGGGTACGGAATCCTAACAAAAAGGAATTAATAATTTTTAAAGATTTTAAAGTAAGAATTTATTTTGAGGAAAAAATCTTAAATAATGATAGAAATAGTCTAATATTCTTTAATTTAACAAGACGTTTAGTACTTAATTCATTTGATATTATAATATTTACAGAAGATGAAAAAATAAATGTAAACCTACACTTGACTGTAGACTTTTCATTCATGAAAGATAATTGTGACGCAATATTATCAAGAATTGCTCATTATGTCACACTTTCTGGCACCTGGTTCCACATCCGATATTTCGAACAAAAACCTTTCAGACTGGATCTTTATTTATGTAGTAGAGGTCGATAATCTCAAGGTGCGTAGGTCGAAAATTCTGTATCGCGAATTAAGTTTGTACTTGACCGGTTTTATTGTTAATAACGAGGTTAAAGTTTTAACTCTTTAAATTAATTTATTAAGTGTTTAATTAGTTACGGTTATGATTATGGTGACGCGGTAATTTCTAAATAAACTAAACAGGAATAGTTAGTTACTTAAAATGTTTACTCTAAAAGACGATTTTTTATATTAGCATTTTCGTAATTTTAAGAATTTAGCATATATAATACGTATGATAGAACTATGCATAAAAACTTGCATGTCATCTGCCTTATAAAAACATTAACTTAAAATCTTCGTGTAAAATCTCTGAAAAAAAAAACGACCGACTTATTACTTAGGTATCTAAGCACTAAATTAAACTAAATAAAACACGAAGGTTTTTATTTTCTAAAAATAACAAAAGCAGTCGTAGTGGTTACAATTTGGTCATTAATGTACTAATGTACCGTCTACCACTGAATTTACGAGCCAACTAAACTACACTGGGTTCCAGAATATTCCAGACTTTTCTGTTAGACTTTATTGTAAACTAAATACCGTAAAACGTTACGAATAAAACTTAATTACTGGGGTAATGTTGACTTTAAAACGAGTACAATTTTATTGTGGTTGTTTTAAGGTTCAGAGTTGTTTGTTTTTATGGTTTACCTGAGGATATAAAGGGGATAATGAGAACGTTTATGCATGCTGCGTACAATGTACTGCTAAAGGAATCATTCGTGGTTACGTAATAGTCCTTAAACATGCTGAGAGCTTCCGAGAAAACTTGAGAAGTGTGAATGTGGTGGCTTTTGTCTCTCTCCTGGTCTGGCCTACCTTTACTTAGTTACTTTTCGGTTTTCGCACAATATTTCAGTGATACATTATTACCAATCTATTCTCAGACGATTATTAAGTAAAAGTACTGGCCACACCGTGTATTGTGGAACAAGCTACTTAGGTCACTATGAAGTATACACGTTGTCTTGGCGTTCTAATTGTGTATAGATTAGGAAAACTTAATTATAAAGTGCTTACCAATTTATACACATTTAGTAACATACACTTTAGTTCTTACATTGTGTAGATAGGAAATATTTTTCAGTGATGTTTGGCAAGCATGTGTAGCTACTGTCCTTTTTGAAAATAAAGCAACATTCGTTTGTTTTGTATCGAACAAAAATAATCATTAGTATGCCTTGGAAAGGTCCCTAATAGCACAGAGATCCCGGTAAAACAAATTAAGTTTATTTTTCAAATATTTAGATTCGATATACAAGATATTTTTTTTAACCAGTAATATATAATTCGGATGTGGACTGTACTCAAACTAGTATAAAATTTTACCACGAAAAGGTAGTTTCTATAGTAAAAATAATAAAAAACACAATATTTTCCTCAATAAACAAGGGATTATTTTTTTATTTAATAAAATGTAATTAATTAAATATTTCACCCTCAAGTCACGTGACAATGAACAACATTCAAAATGCGTGACGTCACTTGTTGCCAAACAAGAATTTTCGCCGTTAATTACTATGGTGTTTTTGATATTTGGATTTGACAATTCGACAATGTTTGGCAACAAGTGACGTCACAGCAGGCGTTTGACAGGTATCCGCGTTTTTGCGCGAAATTTTAAATAAATTATTTTAAAGGTATTACTTGTAATAAAAAAATTATAATAAATAGTTTGGGTTATATTTGCTACTTATGCATAGTTTTAAACACTTCCCCAAAAATAGTCCACATCCCTATTCTCAATTATCAGCATTACTAACAAAAATTTGAGCTTTAATAAAGCCAGATTTTCTCCATTGCTTACAACTGCTATAAAGACATCAAAAGTATTCTTACACTATACAATCAGCAAACGTACTTGACAATACACATATCTCCATAAATCATCTATATACTTGAATTTCATTACTGAAGTTCAAGTACAGTCGAAGACAATCGAGTGATTTGTCATAATCTAGCAACAGGCGTGGTAAGGCGGACAGTCGAAAGCAAAAGTTACAAAATCAATGTGTGTAACGCATCATTAGTTGACGTTTGCCTGTCACTTTGTACTGGTGAGTACAAAATTGTTATGTAGTAATTGTTTTATGGTAACATGTTACACATATTTTAGGCTAGATACGTATCAGATTTTGGAACAAGTAGGCCTTTAAAAAAGAAAATAAAGTGCGTAACACAATAAACATTTCATACCACTTCAAGTCTAACACGAATAATTTATTCAAAACTAACACCATTATTGTTCCAGTTAGTATTAAATTATGCACGAATTCGTACATTTGTGCGTATGTGTACGTTTTGTACATCTTAAGTGTTACAATGCGGGTATCATGTTAAGTGAGGTGACCGTGATTACGACAGGCTTTAACTGAACTTACCTACTAATGGATATATGTAAATTAATTTTGGTTAATTATATGCAAAGATGGTAGAAGTTGATATGTTTTAAGTTGATAAATCACTACTTTAATAAATTGGACACTTGGACACATTTCAAGTTGGTTCCACCAAAAGCAATAAGCTTCACTATTTTCCTATTAATACATACTTAAAATTACAAAACTGAAGAGTTTGTCTGTTGGTTGGTTGCTTGCTATATGCTAAACTCAGGAATTACTGATGCTATTAGAAGCTATATTTCATTTTTTCACAACCTATTAACCGAGGAAAGCTTGATTTTTTGGGATACGCGAGGCAGTTCTTGCACGTCGCAGGTGAAACCGCTGGCAGAAGCCAGTGTATCTATACTAATATTATAAAGCTGAAGAGTTTGTTTGTTTGTTTGAACGCGCTAATCTCAGGAACTACTGGTCCGATTTGAAAAATTATTTCAGTTTTAGATGGCCCATTTAATGCCCAATTTAATGCGAGGAAGGTTATACTTTATATCCGGATTGCGCCCGGAGTAGTTCCCACGGGACGCGGGTGAAACCGCTGGCGGAAGCTAGTAAATTATAAGCATTGCGTAGCTAATACTCACACTATCATATTTAACATTTAGCAACAACTTAAAAACAATAAGCTTAGACATGTTACAGCGATTTGGTGATACATACTATATGAAAGATCTAACAAGTCGTTGCCTTGGTCTAAATTCAAGAATAATAATTTCACAGAGGGCACATTTAGAGTAGCAATATTAATAGCATGTCGTGTTGATATTAACGATACAACATGATGAATATGTTTTAGACTTGACGTAGATATATTCAAAAGTCGACGTTACCACACCCTAGTTAGTGGCACGTGTAAATTTTGAATTATCGTGAAAGGAAGATATTGTGGTTTAGTGCAAATATTTTTTTGGGTCAATTAATGCGGAAATCACGAGGACTTAAATAAAAAACTTATAACTAAGGAAAAACCGAGAAAAAAGGCGAAAGATGATGACAATCTCCACAAAGTACACGAAAAAAATTGAAGACAGAAAAATTCCTTCTCACGGATTGTAGTTAAAAAAACTTTTTGGTACGTAAGACTTAATGTTCCGCGTAAAAGTTCGGTATTAAACAAACATAAAGACAATAATTACATTTATATAATGATTGAGTTTCAGCACTTTAGATTTTATTGCTTACGTTTTTATTTTCACAATTCGTGACTGAAGCCTAAATATCAAAAGAGTTTTTTTACACCTCAACGTTAGCAATTTTATTTTTTCTTTATTATATATTTCACATACACGCCATTCTATGAAAACTGTTGAACTATGTAGGTATAGATTTCTGTTTCGAATTTATTTATGAATCCCATTATTTCTTTTTTTATCCTGATAATATGAAATTAAATGCATCCAGTACTGTGGAGTTTTGCTAAATATCTCTTGGGTCGGTGATTTGAACATCGAGTCATATAAAATTAGAAGTTTTTTAAAAGTAGTGTGTCAATGTATTTAGAGTAACACATGTTAAGTATCAATATAAATACTGTGATATTTATTACTATTTATTTGTACATAATTTAGATTCATGTATCTTTGTAAATATTATAAGACTAACATAAATCAAGTTTGCATTAAGTTTCCTTAATAAATAAATGAAAATTGACATTACTCGGAGAGCATTTTGGAAGCAAAGCACAAATAAACATAAATTAATGACTGAAAACTTTACGTAACGCGCTACACACTATTAGGGGAAAGACAATGGTTTGATACGAAATGATTTGCGATAAGGCAAGCTGAGCAATTTTGCATTAACAGCGAGAACTTTTCCATTCATGGAAAGCGAAACTCGCTGCGAATTCTTCATATTCATAATTCGAGCATTTCTGTATATTTTTAAGTGCTATTGGTGGTTGCTCGGTTTGAATCAAAATTTATAATTGAGAGGAACATTGAAAATAAAAATTTATATTGTATAAAATTGTGTAGTTAACTTCCATTTCTGTGTTTAATTACAGACTCATTGAAGACTATAGGAGTTCATATTGGGAAATTGCTAGTCTGGAAGACACGTAGGCAGGCGTCCCGAATGATACTCAGTATCTACAAATCCATGTCAGACGCCAGAGACAGGGTAATCCAGGTGATAAACCTACAGCTCACTCGATAAAGAAGAAGATTGAGTAACAGTATGTGACCTAAATAAATTAAAACGATATTATATCTAACATTATAAAAAATAACATAATTAAGTAATAGCGCGTTTGAAACAGGTATTATAAAAAAATAAAATTATTACAGCCAACTTTTAATATGTCTCAGTATGATATTTCAGTTCCGTTGTAGAGTGTTATTACAAAATGTCGGTAACAATTAAGCAAGAAAATTTGTGAATTAAGACTGTGACTCATCAAGCTCATAACGTTTTGCAGCGTGAGAAATTGACTATTTTGGTGGTGCTGGCTTGAATGTATTTAAGTCTAGACAAAGGCTAAGTCGTATCTGTGGGCGTTTTTGTGTAGGAAGCCTGAAAGCTATTTTTATGTTAGCCGTTAAATGGTCACATTGATAATGATATAGTGAGTTTGAATAGCAGATGATTTATTGCAAGAAAAAATATTTAGAAGATTAGTTTGCGAAGTCGTATAATAAGGCAAGGCATAAACCGAAGTAACTCGAAATGACTTGGTCTCAATACTCACTTTTTAAATTAGCATTCCTATATCATACAAGGTGGTAAATTTATATTATAGAATA
>NWSH02000437.1:8858494-8884787 GCA_002382865.2 Heliothis virescens | reverse complement strand
ATCTCAGGAACTACTGGTCCGATTTGAAAAATTATTTCAGTGTTAGATAGCCCATTTATCGAGGAAGGTTATACTTTATATCCGGATGCGCCGAGTAGTTCCCACGGGACGCGGGTGAAACCGCTGGCGGAAGCTAGTAAATTATAAGCATTGCGTAGCTAATACTCACACTATCATATTTAACATTTAGCAACAACTTAAAACAATAAGCTTAGACATGTTACAGCGATTTGGTGATACATACCTATATGCAAGATCTAACAAGTCGTTGCCTTGGTCTAAATTCAAGAAAAATAATATCTCACAGAGGCACATTTAGAGTAGGCAATATTAATAGCATGTCGTGTTGATATTACGATACAACATGATGAATATGTTTTAGACCTTGACGTAGATATATCAAAAGTCGACGTTACCACACCCCTAGTTAAGTGGCACGTGTAAAATTTGAATTATCGTGGAAGGAAGATATTGTGTGGTTTAGTGCAAATATTTTTTTTGGGTCATTAATGCGGAAATACCGAGGACTTAAATAAAAAACTTTAATACTAAGGAAAAACCGAGAAAAAAAGGCGAAAGATGATGACAATCTCCACAAAAATACACAGAAAAAAATTGAAGACAGAAAATTCCTTCTCAGCGGATTGTAGTTAAAAAAACATTTTTTGGTACGTAAGACTTAATGTTCCGCGTAAAAGTTCGGTATTAAACAAACATAAAGACCAAATAATTACATTTATAATAATGATTCGAGTTTCAGCACTTTAGATTTTATGCTTACGTTTATTTTCACAATTCGTGACTGAAGCCTAAAATACTCAAAAGAGTTTTTTTACCTCAACGTTAGCAATTTTATTTTTTCTTTATTATATATTTCACATACACGCCATTCTATGAAAACTGTTGAACTATGTAGGTATAGATTTCTGTTTCGAATTTATTTATGAATCCCATTTATTTCTTTTTTATCCCCTGATAATATGAAATTAAATGCATCCAGTAGCTTGGAGTTTTGCTAAATATCTCTTGGGTCGGTGATTTGAACATGAGTCATATAAAATTAGAAGTTTTTAAAAAGTAGGTGTGCATGTAATTTTAGGTAACACATGTTAAGTATCCAATTAAATACGTGATTATTTATTACATTATTTGTACATAATTTAGATTCATGTATCTTTGTAAATTATTATAAAGACTAACATAAATCAAGTTTGCATTAAGTTTCCTTAATTATAATGAATAATTGAACATTATCTCGGAGACATTTTGGAAGCAAACGCACAAATAAACATAAATTATGACTGAAAACTTTACCGTAACGACGTACACACATATTAGGGGAAAGACAATGGTTGAACGAAATGATTGCGATAAGGCAAGCTGAGCAATTTGCATTAACAGCGAGACTTTTCATTCATGGAAGCGAACTCGCTGCGAATCTTCATATTCATAATTCGAGCATTTCTGTAGTATTTTTAAGTGCTATTGTGGTTGCTCGGTTGTGAATCAAAATTTATAATTGAGAGGAACATTGAAAATAAAAATTTATATTGTATAAAATTGTGTAGTTAACTTTCCATTTTCTGTGTTTAATTACAGACTCATTGAAGACTATAGGAGTTCATATTGGGAAATTGCTAGTCTGGAAGACACGTAAGGCAGGCGTCCCCGAATGATACTCAGTATCTTTACAAATCCATGTCAGACGCCAGAGACCAGGGTATGCCAGGTGATTAAACCTACAGCTCACTCGATAAGAAGAAGATTGAGTAACTAAGATGTGACTAAATAAATTAAAACGATAAATTAATCTACACTTATAAAAAATAAAACATAATTAAGTATAAGCGCGTTTGAAACAGGTATTATAAAAAATAAAATATTACAGCCCAACCTTTTAATATGTCTCAGTATGAATATTCAGTTCCGTTGCAGAGTTATTACAAAATGTCGGTACAATTAGCAAGAAAAATTGTAGTAATTAAGACTGTGACTCATCAAGCTCATAACGTTTTGCAGCTGTGAGAAATAGACTATTTTGGTGGTGCTGGCTTGAATGTATTTAAGTCTAGACAAAGGCTAAGTCGTATCTTGTGGGCGTTTTGTGTAGGAAGCCTGAATAGCTATTTATGTTAGCCGTTAAATGGGTCACATTGATAATGATAATAGTGAGTTTGAATAGCAGATGATTTACTTGCAAAGAAAAAATATTTAGAAGAATTAGTTTTGCGAAGTCGTATAATAAGGCAGGCATAAACCCGAAGTAACTCGATGACTTGTCTCAATACTCAACTTTTTATTAGCATTCCATATATCATACAGGTGGTAAATTTTATATTATAGAATCAATATGGTCCTATAGTCCTATCTTATAAGACTTTAGGCAAATTCAATATATAGTAATATGTATTTTAATATGTATTGAAAAGTCGTTAATTGTCAATTCAAAGACACGATTTATGAGGCCTAAGTGGTTGATATTTTACAAAAAGGCCTTGATAAATGTTTGTTCCTATTAGCACAATTTTATATTCGAGGTAACTGATATTTTACTGCTTCAATATCTAATCTTAATAGGTCATTTTGTAGAAGCCGTTATAAATTACTTATTAAAGCAGATAAAAGCTTTATAATTTAACATACAGACATAGATATCGTTAGAAACTGGCATATCTTCTGGTAATACTTGCTGTCATACTTTTTGGCTTTTGATAGTCGGTACCCACCAATTTAACGTGCCTGCCGGAGCACAGAGGAACTCTTCATGATAAGCTGCTTCACCCATCCTCGAACCGACGGCTCCAACCGTTGATTACCTCATAATCAATAGACCTGTGCAGCTGCCATTTGCCTTGAGCTCCTCCTAAACGTAACATAATTAAATTATTCATTGCAAAATGTAAAGGAAGAACTTTGAAAACTGCAACAACTGGTAACTGTAACACATACCCATTTCTTTCATTGTTTAAACAATAATATGCATTGTGCAAAAGGATTAAAGGTCATTTTGCCATAGATAGATGTTTCAGTTCAAAACTGCGTTAGTATACCTTGACTGCTTGACTTCGTGACTCGTGTGTTGAACAACGCACTAGACCGTCTCGCTTCAACGCCTACATACTCTACCGTGAAATATTACAAAAGAAGGACTTTTACAAATATTTCATAGCGTGCAAAATGTTTTATAAATGAAGCCCATTTTTGGTCTAAGTGTTGCGAAGTGCCCTCTTTGGGGAACTCGCAAATTGTAGAGGTTAGTTTCGTTGAGTCATTCGAAAAGTAGATTGTTGCCATATTTGGTTCATATAATAAGCACTTCTTGTGTGCTACACGAAGCTTTTGGAATAATTATGCTTTTTGCGATAAAACAAATATTAGAGGTACTTACTCATTAGAGTTCCTAGTGAGTTGAGTGTTGAAATAATTAGTGTTGAATCAAACTTCAGCTTTTAGCTTAGCTTCTACGTATAAGATTTTTCTATAGTGTTTATAGAATTGAATCAGTATGGACTACTACCTTATGTGCTGGCTATATTTACCACAACATGTACTTTAATTACTTACCCTTTACGTTACGTACATGTAATAAAAATGCCATTTCGTAAATGCAATTCGTCAATTAATTATACAGCAAAAGTCATTCCTACCTACTCACTCAGTTATAAATATCAACATGGTTGAAACTTATCACTCTTGCAAGATTAACAATATACGTTAATATACGAAATATCCTTTCAAGATTAGCTGCAGTTTAAACTCTGAGTAAGCACTAAAACGTGATCGTCAATCGTATCATACGTCTCACATCCGTAGCGACGGATCTTAACACATTTCCGACACATTATCGAGTTTCGAATGTTCTAACTTTGATAGTGCTTGAAACTGATATGACTTTCATAAGTACATCCTGTTGGAAAGACGTTTATTTAAGCCTTGAATATCTTAGCACTGCAGTGATTTATCACTGTGTAGAATTTACCTTGGATAGTTGCGACTTAAGCCCTTCTGGCTATATAATTAATCTATTGAATAAAGATAGTGAAAAAGAGTAGGTAAGATCAATCAAAAACACAGTGGGCAATTAGGACCAAATACATCATTATCAGCCTAGCCTTTTTCCAACCAAGTACGTGAGAGTTGTTGGAAGTTCCACTTGATGCGGCTAAGCACCAGTGTTTTGAATGAAGCTTTTATGGTCAGTTTTGTGTGCAAAACCGATGCTTATAATTAGAGTACTATTACTTACAAAGGAATATATCAAGCTAACCTGGTAAATCAGCCTTATTATAATTCGCAGCGGAAAAGTACTGCACGCTCGCATATGAATTTTACCTATGACTGGGTGGTTTAGTCATACGAGTAAGAACTTATTTCGTAACCGTCACAGTCAGTTTAAGGCATTTCAAATAGCGTATTAATTATCTATCTAGACCACTTCGCGTCGTGAGATATGATTGTGTGATTTGATGTAGTATCACACATTTATAAGTTGTGTGTTTGCACTTAGAAGGACGTGAGTCGTGTCTATTATAAGTCAGGGATAAATTATACGCCATTAGTTATTTAAATTATAGAAATGCTTTTACTTAGTTTCGGGAGAAAGAATTTTAGAAGGTAATGTATAATACCCCTCCCCCTTTTTTGCGGGAAATCATCAAATGACCCCTACCACTGTGGGTGAAGCGGGAGGGACTGTCAAGCTTTTACTGAATGAAATCCACCTTTGTTTCTTCTGAAGCCTTTTGTGCAGCAACTCTTTCGAACAACCACGCAGAACCGGTGACCTAATGAATACCCTAATGTGCGATTAGTAATGAATAAAAAAATTTTTATGTTCAATACACAAAAAACCAATGACAATCTGAAATTGAGAAAAGCAAATTTTACAGAATTCAATAATGCGAAGCATTTAAGATAAGAATTCTCTTTCAAAAGAATAGCATTTTGATAGCAAGAAATATCATTGCTATTAGAACAATCGCAGCCACATTTTGCGCTTTAGAAATACATTTTAGTCCAAAATACCTGATTTTAAATGCTTAGATATTTATCATAATTACATTAGCGAGAGCTAGCCAAACGATCAAAAACAGATTCAACACAATTTTAGATTAGATACTCCTTGGTATATTTTGCGCAGATTTTCAGTCAAATCTCCGTTGTTAGTAAATTAAACATAAAGTAGGATGGGTACAAAATAGTTTCTTCGGGAGTTTGTTTGACTATTGAATGTAAAACAGTGGCTAAAGTGTGGTTAATATTAAGAAAATATTTGTTCGTAGTTTAGTTGTTGTGTGGCTAAGAAAATTTCAAATATTTGTAGCCCATTTTATACAAATCCGCGACTCAAATACTACACTGGTAGTTCTAGTTGTATGTTTCGGTTCTTTCTTACCTGCACTCCGATAGACAAAAGAATGAAAATGCTGAAATAAAATGTTTTTTAAAGCATTATAAGTTTAAACAAAATTCACCTGCACTTAAGGAATGTTTTAATATAATTTAACTCCACATAAAATAACTAATGTGTCGGCATTTATATCGCTCTATCATAACGAGACGATTAATTATCGCGATATTGCAGCTTTTTGTGACACTTCTAGAATTCTCGACCGTCTACCGATTTGTGTTTCGTAAACGTATAGACTTTAATCTCATAGAAATCTCATGTGTAACTAGAGGTGCGAAGATGAGGTACAAAAAACCTTGAAAATAATCAACAGGCTGTTGGTAAGTTGATTGATTGAATTGGTTAAAAAACCTGAGTAGATTGACAGATACTTTCGTGATGTATAATGACGAGATTCTAAAAATTGTTCGTGCCCATTTGTTTGCGAACAAAAAAGTGTGCTTCGGCGCGTGATCCATTGCTTTCACTCCTAGGAAAGATTATAATTTCGCGAATATTTTAGAATGTTCGCAAGCAATGTCTTACTGTTTGCTAGAGCGAGTAGACCCGCAGAAACATTTCCTATTAAAAAGCTTTTTGAGAAATAATAGTAATAGACAGGATATCACAATGGGCTATTTCAAGACATTCCTTTTTTAAAAGGCACTATTAACGAATCTTATCTTTGCCATATCTAAACCTTTGTACCACTATCTACGGTGTATCTAGTTGAGAATCTAGACCGCTGACTGGACGTTAGCGGTGAAAGGTCAGACAAACCCGTCAGGCTGTTGGGCAATGTCGCAAATGTATGTATTAAAGTGTTAGGGCTTGGTTACTTACTTTGTAATTGAAGTGGATTTTAGAGTTTATGAATGTATGTGTATCGTAAAGGGCGTTATGTGAGTTGTGAATTAGGATGTAGGTTGTAGTTGTGCCTAATCGCTAAGGTTTTATATGAAATGCTAATTTGTACTGATTCTATAGCTTCTTATCAAAATTTTATTGATAAGTTTATCATGAGAATGATAATGCGATCTATTTTTCCTTTACGTCTGAATAATATTCTGCAATTTTAGCGTTAGTATACATATATGTTCTCGTGTAAGGTTAATCTTAGAATTTTTAGTAGTTAATGGTTTATGACATGTTACATTTAATTTTCAGCTAAGAAGACAAACATCTATGAATATTTCAGTACAAATTGTTGAAACCTTTTCTAGGAGGCGATACTCCTGAAGAACGTATTTAAAATAATTAAAAAAAAACATATCTTCTAAATACAAATCATTCTTTCATTCATAATATTTACAACCTTTACCACAAAGTTCATCAGCCTATGTTGATTCATAGTGACGTAACGATGCATCGAGATGCGCACGAGTCGATCACGCTACTCATAGTAGAATATAGTACGATTGTGACGTAGAATAGACTTGACCTTGTTTGAGCAAAGCTACCTACTCGTCTTCATTCATTTTTTATTAAAATAGTACTTTGGACACCGCTGATGTAAATGTGGATGTGGTATTTAGAATAATTTACTGATTAAAAATAATATAGTTATATTGTGTACTTTTAAATGAGGGAAAGATATTTTAGTTTGGCGACTTTAACGGCTAGTTTCATAGCTATTTGACAGATCTATATAAAATTTACAAGGCACAATCTGTAAGATAACTATTCGAACTTTACCTGGCATCTGTGAAACTAGCCGTAAAAGTTCCAAGACTTGTTATAAGTAGATTCATTTGCAGTATAAATAGAGCTAAGCATTTGCATTTTTATGTATTAGCTATCCTTGTATCGGAAACGGTTGGCAACTGGAAACGAAAGGCGTTTAATTAAATCGTATCTTAGAATTAACACGTGCATGTAAATTAACTTATTTTCGGAAGTTTAAAAATAGACTTGCAATTTGGCTGCAACACTGCAATTTATTTGTTTTATTAGCTCTAAATTAACATTTATGACACCATATTTATTTATAATTTCTAGCCTTTTGAACAGGTCAATATTTTTTGATAACTTGAATGTAAAATGTATCTACATTTTACATTGGATGTTTTTGTGTTCCACTTACAATTAGGTACCTACTTAACAAATTACATTTGGACTCTGTTATGTTCAAATAGACGTCATTATTTCGCTCAATTTAATAAAATACGTCAGTAGGTATGTTCGAGGGATGCCGCATCCACATCTATTCATGATTTACTCTATGTCCGACATGGCAGACGAGTCTGTCGGACTTGACTCGTCGAGTTCTTGTTCGCATCAATAAGGCATTAGTTCAAGGTCTTGTTACATCTTTAGCATTGTTTTGTTTTTATTTATTTTTTTGTAAGCGGTCATTGAACTTGGGTTGTGTTAACGAACTTTATATGAATAGGATCTACTTCAAATATATACTAATAATATAAAGCTGAGTTTGTTTGTTTAAACACGCTAATCTCAAGATCAAACGGCCGGTAGGCCCCAATTAAAAATTTTTCAGTGTTACACAGCTCATTTATTGGGGAAGGATACTTTTTATTCGGATGTGCGAAGTAGTTCCCACGGGACGCGGGTGAAACCGCTGGCGGAAGCTAATGCTTAATATTATTGACACTACACTAATCGATTTAAAATACTTTGAAAGCGGCAAAGAAGTCTTATGAAATAGAGAAAAAAACTGCCATCCCGCTACCATTAATTAAGTAAATATTTTAAATAACAAATTAATAGCTTTATAAGTTACTAGCTTCCGCCAGCGGTTTAACCCGCTTTCCCATGGGAACAACTGCGCGCACCCGGATAAAAAGTAGCCTATAGCCTTCCTCGATAAATGGGCTATCTAACACCGAAANAGTTACTAGCTTCCGCCAGCGGTTTAACCCGCTTTCCCATGGGAACAACTCGGCGCACCCGGATAAAAAGTAGCCTATAGCCTTCCTCGATAAATGGGCTATCTAACACTGAAATATTTTTTCAAATCGGACCAGTAGTTCCTGAGATTAGCACGTTCAAACAAACAAACATACAAACAAACAAACTCTTCAGCTTTATAATATTAGTATAGACAACTTCTTAAAGTAGGACTCACACACGAACCTAGGTTATAAGCATGATTAATATATTGCTCAATACTTTTATAGCCTAACAGACTAGACCGTACGTAAATCATAAATTGATTGATAGATTTAGAAATAATAAATCAGACTACATTAGCTCAGGTACAGTGGCGTAGCTAGGAAACCGCGGGCCCCAGGGCAAATAGAAAAATGAGGCCCCTTAAAGGAACAAAAGATAGGGATATGTATCATGCGCGAACAGAGCGTACTTTTTTTTAGGTCGCAACCTGTCTATAAAGACAATACAATACATACAATACAATAAATAATAATATTTATTTTAAAAATGAGAGTAACTTGGGCTCCCTTAGGTTCATTCGAGGCGCCTGAGCTTGGGGGCCCCGGGGCACTACCCCGGCTAGCCCCTTCGTAGCTACGCCACTGCTCAGGTAACCAAAGAAACGGTTAGCATAAAGTAGGTGCAAAAGATTATAATAACAATATGCTTAAGCGGTCTGTATTCGTAATTAACTATTGTATGAATTCTGGGCCAAGGTGATGTTCATACGGCCTATTGTGAAAAGATGAACTTTTTGCTTCAAGTGTTGAAAAAGTAGATCTGATAAGAAAAAGATGTTTGTAAGTTATATTCGGGAGGTTACATGTATTTAGCATCAAAGTTTGGAATAAACTCCTTGTAAAGGTTTTATTTTTGTCGAGAGCCTCAACTATCATTTTGTTTTTTATAACCTACTAGCCGTTTTCCCGCGGTTTCACTCGCATCCCGTGGGAATTACTGGCCGTACCCGGATAAAATATAGCCTATGTCACTCGTGGATAATGTAGCTTTCGAATGGTGAAAGAATTTTTAAAATCGGTCCAGTAGTTTTTGAGCCTATTCATTACAACCAAACAAACAAACAAAGTTTTCCTCTTTATAATATTAGCTTTTAACTTTCTATTTCATGTACCTATTCATTAAGGGAGATATCTGTATCTATATAACGATAATAAAGTAATTAATTAATTACAGTGATTGGTACATACTTCAAATCTAATTCAAGTTAATCCGTTAAATATGCATCAACATTTTTTCTTTTTGCAGAATTTGTATTATCCAAAGAGTTTTTTGCGGTTCAACGAGTTTTTTTATATCGAATTCTTAATCTCACTAGCACATTCTACGTGTTTTTACGTCACGATTTCCTCACATTGCTAGAACAAAAACTATCCTTCAATTACGTCCGTCTTCGTGACCTTGGTGAGTATATTTTTCGAATAAATTCACTGTTACCAGTTACCTTATATACCAGGGCAGTATCGTCAGCAAAATTGACGTCAGAACTTTTTACTTTTGACTTTATCGTGACGTTTATGGCAAAACAGGTAATTTTGAGCTCTAAATAAGGCACGTATCTGCTATTGCTATCAAAAGTGGGCGTCAAAAATTATTTAAGAGTGCTTTGTTTTCGTTCGGCTTTATAAAATTTTTAAAGAGGAAAGAAAACATTAAAAATTATTTGGGAATGTTAAGCTGTACCTATCTTATGTTATTCCCATACAAGTGAAGCGATCTAAAAATGTCTATTAAAGTCAACCATATTTTATACAATATACAGACCTACAACAACGAACAGTAGGTAAGTATCTATTTTTGATGAGATTCCTCTACATTATGTTAAGCTCCAGAAATAAACATGGTTCTTCGTAATACCAACTAAATTGAAATAAAGCTTAGAACCACCCACTCGTCCATTGTTGCGACCAACAAAAAATATTTCTTGATACATTTTAGCGGACAAGCTAGAGCAATAAAAATATGAATTATCATTAGAAATTGTATCATTACTCTACTTCAAGTTAATAAAAAGTGCTGTTCATATCTTACTTAGTATCTTTACGACACCTGTTAAAACTAGGTCAGCAGAAACTGACTCGTCTGGACTTCAACATAGAAAATGTCACTATGTTATGTTAAGTAGCTCAACAAGAACTTAATGTCATTACCGTTGAGCTTATTCAATTATTCAGTGGTTACGTAAGTTATGTTTAAAGGCTTGTATTTACATTGTGTGATTGTGGGTGGGTATGTTTGTATTTGAGTCTTGAAATTCGACACCCTGAATTTAAATCAGGCTGGTGGTCCTTCGTTATGTCTATGAACTATATAGACATCAGAATAGTTGTTGGGCGTCGACTAGTCTATCAATCAAGAAAAAACTCTCTATCAATCTACCAATCTATATCATGTCTATCAATCTAAAAAAAGGTAATTGAAAAAATAATATGAAAATTACAGGACTTAAAAACTGTAGTTTTCCTTGATTTCTGAGTGTGAGACTTGAACTTGCTTTTATCTAAATACTACGTGATGGTCTCGATATGGTTTTCCTTTACCCAGAGTCAACTGTCTTTAGCAAAGAACTACTGAACACTCTATAGCTGTGATATTTGCCTATCTTCTTCTTATCGAGTGAGCTGCAGGTTTAATCACCTGACAAGCCCTAGTGTCAGAGTTTTCTCAAATTCGCCTGACGGCCTCTGACGTGGATTTATATACGACTGCTACTGAGTAACATTCGAGGACGCCGGCTTTACGTGCCCTCCCAGGCACGAGGGTGTAACACCGCCAACTTCCAAACTCCAGGCTGCTTTGTGAAAGTTTCTAAAACCCAAAAAGCGATTTCGGCCTGGCCCGGGAATCGAACCTGAGACCTGTGATCGGCAGTCGCGCTATGTGACCACTAGACCAACGAGGCAGTCCTAAAATTTGCCATTACATATTTGTATTCAGAAAAAAAATCTTCCAAAACAAACCTAAAAAAAAAAAATCCAACGAAATTAGCTGCCTAAACATACAAAGCAACCTTCGAATCTTTAATCCGTATCCAATAGTTCTGTATCTAGCTAACAATGAGTGCAGATGTGATCTCTCGACTAAATGTCGCAACGTTAAGGCCAAGCGAAATGTTAAGCGGTCGACAGTGGCCAGATGGATCATTACATCCGAACTTGCGCAAACGCACTTAATTGTACATATTTGCATGTTGAATTTAATCCTTAAGTGTTCTGGTTCTAGTTGATTGGGGTTTGTGATTAATAGTGAGTTGGGCTATATGTCATTTTTGTTGCTGGAACTTTTGGTTAATTTCCTCGTGTTATTTTGTCATTGGTTGTACAGCTACGTGATTATTTATTACAAATATAACAGATTTCTTAAGCTTTGCTGGTCTAATGTAAATCCGACTCGCAAAAATTCTAGCGTCAAACTATCGAGTTTCTGTTTTGTCTAATACAGTTATGGGCCACATGAACGAGATTGATGTTGGCAAGTGGTTTTTGAATTAATTTGTAAATAGGTAATTTAATATCGATTAAGGTACTATTACTGTGTACAGACAACAGCACATCAAGTTTCCACAATCAAATTTCTGTTATCAATATTCAACTTTATTACAATAGTGGAAGGTTGAGGTTCGAATGGTAAAAATTTAAAGATTCGTGTAGGTTGGCCTGCTGCCGTCTGTACCTTGTAATCTCTAACTAGGTCCAAATCCGTATTTACCAAAACATTTAGTAAACCCTGATGAACACTATATTTTAGTACGTACTTGTACTACGAGTTATAATTAATTAACAAACGTGTTGTTTATCTTGTCTGTTTGGACGGTTCTAGAAAGTCGAGTCAAACACAAAGTTCTATATCACAGAAATTCTATTCTAACTTAATTGTATTTGTTTTGTGAATGCTCTGAATTTGGGTTGTTCTGTCTGATTTATGTCATTTGAAATTATGTGCTCTGCTTTTGTTTATTATGAGGCTGTTTGTGAATTTGTTGTTATCTGAAACTGTATGAAATGTATTAAAACGGCTGCCTATATGTCTCCCCTGTATTTAAAAAAAACTAGCCTTATTATAAACTAGCCGTTTTCCCGCGGTTTCACTCGCGTCCCGTGAGAATTACTGCCCGTACCCGGATAAAATATACCTAGCTATGTCACTCGTGGATATTGATCTGTTAAGTTGGGTACTGATCCACGTAATATGTAGCATGTTACATAACAAGCATTTAAATATGTGGTCAGTACAAAGGATACCAGCGATCGATACCTACTGACTAACTGCGGAACTCAATAACCTATCTATCTTTGGATTTTCTTACTGGAGATAGAATTTTGACATTAACCCCATACAAGTACCTAATGTCAAATTCCTATCTCTAGAAAGCACATCCAGAGATAGTCAGAATATTGAATTCTGCAGTTAATGAATGCTCGCCGTGTATCATGTTACATTACACCTTGTAACATCGGTTAGAACCAAGCTTTAGATTCAATATTCGAATTTGGATGAAACAAAAGACACCGGGGAAACAAATGATGTATATCAATATTGTGTTATTCAGCTTCTGAGATTTATGATGTACCTGCCCCATATTTTTGATAAAACAAACATATTATGAAATCAGTGATTACACAGTCCATTGAGCGTAACAGAAAAATGTGCGTGCCAACCCGAGTGATTTATCAATACATGTAATCGCACCTTTTGGTCCGGAACTCTTTGATGTACGGCTGATAATTTATACCTGTAATCAATCTGGTACAAATTGCGCGTAAACAAATACTGGGAACGTACCGGTATTATGCTCAAAGAGTTTGGCTTTTTTGCTAGGTTTTCTATTAAATTAAGGCCAAAGTGAATATATTGAGGAAAACCATTTTTTTTCAATTTTGAAATTATTTTTGACACTATAGAGCCAGGGACAAACTTTACTCTATTTATCAAACAATTTTGCTGCTGCAAATATTACGTTAGAAAAAATAATTAAACAAAATAAACAACTTCTACAATGGCATAAATAACCAGTTAAAAATTAATAACAAATCCAACCAGTCAGGTAATGCTATCGTAATTTGAAATTTACGGTCCCAGTAATGGTCCTACTACCTACATACTTCTTAATTAAGTTTGAATATCAAAGCCAATTTAAATTGAACCATAATATGTAAATCAGGCATTTAGGTCACACATCATTAGTGTATGCCAATGCATTCGACGTTCACTTATTTAACGAGAATGTATGCTAACAAATAGACATGTAGATCATGTCAATCTGGTAATGCTGGCGAAAGGACCAGGATCACATAAAACCACTGTAGTTTCATGGAATAGAAAAGGAAACAAGAACTAGAAGTGTATTTTTATCGATGGCTATTTTTAGTAAAAAGTATTAATTCTCGTCTTACCAAGAATTAACGTGCATCTATCCATTTATTAGGTATATTTTCGGAGAACTGATATAGGTGATACTTTCATAGTTAGTATTGTATGCATGCAAGACCGCAAGACCCCAAATATTTTTGAAGGCTCGCAGTAAATTGTTACAAGACACAATGCAATGTCGAAAGCCGAATACTCCGTTTAAATAATTTGCATTTTGTATGATAGTAAATCGCTATTTGAGTCAAGAACATCTGCGGTAAATTAATATTTTAAGGAAACTATTCTTGAGTAAGTTCCAAACCATATTTCTCCTATATACTGCGTTTAAAATAGGTGAAGAGCAACCATTAATCAAACAATATTTTTCAGTTAAATGTGGTTATTTTGCTGTAAAATATGGAAGCTGAATAATGTTTAACTAAATAAAATACCTCCCAAATGCAGTTTTATATTTTCAATTTCTATTTTTGGTAAGCAGACAGCAGTAAAAATAATAACACTTGATTTAAGCAAATAATATAATATTTGATCATAGTAAAAGGTGTAATTTTATCTTACTATTATAAATAAATCATACGGCATTATTCACACATAATAATCATTATTTTTAAGTTAACGTAAATCAAGATGGTGCTCTACATACATAGGTCCTCTTAAAAAGACCTTACAAGCGAATCACATCAGCATTTTCTAAATAAATTACCTATTAATGTTATTTTAAGAAAAAAATTAAATGAACCCACAGGTTGGTATAAAATAAATACACATAATTAACAATACATCAAATGTTACAATTACGTATTTTCTCTCAACCATTTCGAAGACAGATAAAAAAGTCATTCAGAGTTCATTTTGTGCTTTTAAAAGCATTTCCTTTTAAAACTCTCATTATGAAGTTCACTGCTTCACCAGCTGTCACTCCTTGGAGGTGGAGCCGGGGGCCTGTAGCAATGGTTTATTAAAGTCAAATCGTATGTATCAATTTCAGTCTATTTTGTAGGTTACAAATGAACTACTAACCCAGGCGTATTCCAATTGCTACCGTCGCATAGAGCAGTTGTGGGAGTTTCCTGGTTTCTGCAAAAAAACATGAACACTTTAAGAAATTTGTCCCTGAAAAGGCTAAATTTGATCATTATAGCTCTAACTCTAACTACATGTTTTTCAACTACTCCATAATGTTCTCACAAAGTAATCTATGCACCACTTGAATTTTATAACTAGCTACGACAAATGGGTAAATTTTGGAAAAAATCACGTAACATAAACAGATCAAACTAGTTCAAACTGGTTCAAATAAAACCTATACTAACCCAGAGCCCAAGTTGGCCAGAGTCATAGCTTCGTGAGCCCTAATTTTCCTTCCGTACGTTCGCCAAAGTTTGACACAAAGTGGAGTTAGCGCAGCGCACCATGAAATCCCCAGGAAAATCCCGCATACCCACCACCCGTGCTGAAAGTATCATAAAAAATAATAGTATTTTGTTTAACAGTTATCTAAATTTTGTTCTATTTTAGGTTGGAATGGCCTATAATACAGACATGTGTTCAGTACCAGTTATTATTCAAAGGATCTATTTTCGAATCGATTCTGTAAAACATATAAGAAGCCTGAAGATAAATATTAGGGTTCTAAATTATAAAGTCTCTGCATTATAATTTATGACTTTACTATAATATCTAACTGTTCCTCGCGGTAAATACGGGAGAAACCTTTCTCGCAACCTGGTAAAAGAAGAGCCCTTTTTCAGGATCTAGACTATTACATGTACTCGATTTCATTTGAATCGGTTCAGCAATTTTAGCGAGGAAGTGCGGTAGACAGAAAGTAATGATTTTAACGTTTCTTGTCTATTTGTGATAGTGTGTAAATTCTTACCAAAGCCGAAACATATTGTGAGCATAGCAACGACCTCGCGGCGGCGTACACTGCATACAATGGTTTGCACCTGGCTGCATGCTTGCCAGTCGATATTAGCACGTGAGTCCGCCAGCCAGCTGCGTGGGAGACTAGGCGGGATATGTACATCGATACTTTCTGAAATAAAAGGATTAAGCAATGGAAGGATAGGTCTTTATCCTAAGATCTTATAAAGTCACAGTTTGTAATATTTACAATATTTGCTGTAAATCGACTTGAAGTAATAAATCTGTTCTTCGTTACAAAGTCATCAGTTTGTTAAATTAATTCCGCAAATTAATAGATAAATATCTTTTGAAAAGGGTCATTCCCATGTGGGACTGATCTATGCTATACATATTTGGTTTTCCTAGGGTTGGAAAATGAAAAACCCCAAACAGGATGAAATTGTACCGACAAATGATAAAGGATTCTAAATAAAAGAAGAAGCCATTAAAATTATATTTACCTTCTGCGCAATAACATCACCCTGGTTGTCGATATAAAACTGCGCTGTATGGATGTGGCTTAGCGAAATGTTCAGCTTTCTTCTGAAAGGTAGTAGTTGTAGTTCTAGCTCCGTCAATTTAAAAACCACGTCTGCTCGTAACTGTTCCAGTGGCTTGATATTCGTCTGGTATAACCTCTGTGTTCGTGTGGCTGAACAAAATAAAACATCTTTAATACATACCTATGATACTTAATATGAAATCTAATTTCAGATTGAAACACACATTGAAGTAGACATACCTACATGCTTTTTCCAAGATATGACAAATATTGGTAGATACCTACGTAGTCCTATGTAGGAATCTTAGTTAGGATAGAACGCAAACAATTTTTGAGGCACAGTTGAGCGGTTTTATAAAGCGGGTTTTATAAAAAAATATGTAAAAGTTAAAGTTATCAGTTATGAATGAATACTGAGTAGCTTATGAAAAGAAAACAGTTATACCTAAGGTTTCCAATCTTCCAGCAGTAGTTAAATCCGTGACTTGGGCTGCTATATTCTCTAATTGATCCACTAGAGAAGGCAGGTCCTTTCCCACAACGGGAACATTGTAGTCCATTCTAAAACGCAAAATGTATTTTTATAACAGGCTCTGTTTTTCTAAAAATCTTTACTATTTTAATTTTTTACCTGTATTTAGCAATATTCACATCTGAAACGACCAGCATTTCATGCAACAAACGGCTGAAACTAACTGAAATAGTCTTCAAAAGACCAACATCTATTGACGAGGCTAATCTTCCGAAATCTTTTTGTAGTTCCTCCCATTCGAAATACGATGTCTCTTTGTTCACGTCAAGTATCTTGTCCAGTTGAAATACGACGTATGCTGGTCTGTCTTTTTCACAATCCCTGGAATATTTAATCATAGCCTTGTCAAAAACTAAGGACATAATTATGGATCATGAACATAAATTCTTGCTTTATATTGATCAAATAAGGACCAAAATTACATATTAGACGGGGTCTTTATTAACCGATTTCCCAAAAAGGGGAGGTTCTCAATACAAATGTTTGTCTTATCACACGAAGCTCAAATCTTGGTATCAATCAATTATTAAAGAATTATTGACTCCAAATATCGGTGAGCAAACCAAATATGTAAAAGAATTACCTTAGCACATCTTTGACAGAAACATCAATAGTAACATTCTCGAGTTCCCTAAACATGGCGTCGAAAATGCCTTCATTGTTTGCCAGAAGAGGTGACGGCCGATCTAATAAATTCGACAGTGTTTCGTATTGAGAGTCCCACAAGGCGTGACAGACGTACACCTGTAACAATGTACTAGATCTGTGAAGAGTCTTAGGTGCTCGAATATTCGAGGTGCTAGAATTTCTAACTAGATTTTGTGCACGTACTGTGGAAAATTTAATACCGTTGTGTTTTAATGTTTTGTTCTACGGTATTCCGATTTAGTTATCTTCCCAGTTTTTTTATTAAAGGTAAATAATTTCCGATCAGAATTAATTGATACATCACATTACCCATTATAGAGTACACGCGTATTTATACGTCAATTTACATCAAGTCTTTATCATACTCTAAGATACGTAATAGATAGGGCTATTTAAGCATACAAATGTTTATCACAAATTGATGATGGCGTCATCCGATTATCCGCCACGACAGCTGTTCTCATGTATGGAGATCAGCCAGCTGCACAGGACATATTATAGTGCACAAGCATTTGCGCAGACACAGATGCACTCCCTATTCCCTCACTTTCACAAATTACATTACTAAATGAACAACTAAGTATGTAATATTATGCAGCAACTGCCATAACACGAAACTTGCAAGAGCATACGCCACAAATAACATCGTAGATGAACTTAGCACCAACTTATTATCAGACGCGTGTTCAACTTGCTCCGTTGCTTACCGTTACAAACGCCTTCAAACAAATACTTAGCAATACACACAAAAGCGATTTCCACAGCCGGGAGAACAAAGGCGTATTTAAATGGTCTCTTTACACCTTTGATTACTGTGTGTGTAAATTACTTTGTATTTTATAATTGTGTTTGTTGTACTTACTTCTGCATGGCCGGCTATGAGAAAAACTATGGATACTATTGCCCATAGTATGAGAGATGCGAAGCATAGCCAGACTGCTGAACTGGAAGAATAAATGAAAAATAGTTTTTATTCGATGCAACTACATGATGGAACTACGATTCATGCTCGGAATATAAATTATCCTATGCATTTTATAAGTATCAGCCTGTCTCATTACCTACTTTTACGTTAATCAGGTCAGTAGTATTAATAAGACAAATTGGTTGTTAATTTTTTTTTTGTATTGCATATTTATATTAATAGGGATAAGTAGAACACAGATTTTGCAATCCAGATTATGTACGAACCCTAGAAGGTCTCAACCCTATTTAAAAGTTTAGGTACTTACACTTTCAAAGTCCTTCTTGCGTGATTTTTGGCGTGACCACAACCACAAAGCATAGCCAGGATTATAAGCACCATGACAAAGCCAAAAGTTACAATGCATGCTGAAATTGCGTTAGTAAATTATTAAAAGCAAAAATTAGATGCATGTAAGCGATTATTGCAATTGAATTTAATAAAGCAATCATGCAATAGTACAAAACATATTATTTTGTAGGCGCTCAACATAGGAGGTTGAGAAATTGAATATAGTTTTCTATTTACAAAGTAGTCAATTTATCATTAAAAACATTCAATACTTTTAGGGTTCCGTACCCAAAGGGTAAAACGGGACCTTATTACTAAGACTCCACTGTCTGTCTGTCTCCACGCTGTATCTCATAAACCGTGATAGCTAGAAAGCTGAAACTTTCACAAAATATGTATTTCCATTGCCGCTGCAACAACAAATACTAAAAAATAGTTTTAAGATTTATTTTACTAAGCTGTAGTTTGCGAAGCTTGGTTAATTGCAGATGCAATTAAATATCTTTCTATACAGTTTTAAAGTTCAGTACCTACAGTACCCAGTAATTCCCAATTTTATTTCCAAATCATTACCTAGCATAAGGGTCCACCTCGCAAACTCATATCGCTGCACTCTTTCGAGGCTGGTCTCCAATTGTCTGGCAATAGTGTGCAAACCCGACGTCAGATGGCGCACTATGTCGCTAAGGATCTTAGCTGAACTGTGCACTGCCTCTCTACGGAGTTCTACGTCTCTCTGGATATCTGAAATATACAAAAGCGATTAAGGTTTTCGAACATACGACTTGTGGAAATCCAACGTTATCATTCAGGTACCCAGTGAGTGTATAGTTAAGTCGAATTCAGATTTGGATTATTACCAATGTACCAAAATACCAACGAAGCCAATAGATGGGATAAAATATTACGAACGTACATTATATTTAAAGACAATAAAGAACTGGCCAAATGCGAGTCAGAATTGAGTATTTTTTATGAGAGCTTTGTATAAAATTGGTCTTATTTTAGTTTTTTTTTCAGTATTTCTGGTTAAAACGACAACATCATCTGTGATTTTAACTATCACGGTTCTTGAGATAAAACCCTGTGACAAGCAGTCCAATTTACCCATTGGGTACGCAATTCCAAAAAAGACATAATTCAATTCTTTCTTCTACAAAAATAGGTCACATTACCTTCTCTAACTAGTGTGGTTTGCGTCAATATAGCTGAAGGTAAAGTTTTGAACTCTTGTCTGGCTGTCGCTATCGCTCGTGTCAAATTCTCCACCCCCAGAGTGCGAAGTTCCAACAACTGCTGCTCGTGGAGAATCTGTAACGATATGTTGTGGAATCGAATCAGTGACACTATCGAATCGTATTACCTATTGTGTTTGCGGATGTATGTATGAAAGTAATGTCGAGAAGATGGCCTTAGCTAATTGAGGGACACGGAACGATAGATCATGAAGATCATAAAGATTTGAAAGCTTAATTATTTATTTACGTTAGGTTCCTATAACCTATCTATCGATTGATTTGCGATGGGGGAGCGAATTTCGTCATTGGCTTTATATAAATTAGTCTTTCGATATCAAAATAGAATGTTGAAATTGGCACCATATAACAGAAGTCAAATTTCGATCTCTAATAGTAAACTTACGGATAAATCGGTCATAGATATCGGCTAATAGCCACCTTTTTTCAATCCCTTTCGGAAACTGCAAAAGAAAGTAATAATAAAGTAGCCATGCAAAAACAATTACGAAATTGGCATACCAAATCAAACTTCATTTTCAATTCCAATGAATGAGTGTTGATCGTGTCACAGAGGGGTGAATCTTTCAGCGTGCAATGTTTCTTGAGGTTTTCCAGCTGCCTAGCCAGGTCTTTGATCCTGTCTGATGCAGCAGACGCCAGGGATCCTGCCTTGATGCTCACGTCTCTTAATGAAGATATCTTCGTTGATAGATCTTCACTTTCTGTAAGCAGTAAAGGAATGAACGTGAATACGGTGTATTTACCAGAATGAAGAACGCCATAAGAAGGGTCATGTTTTTTATACATATAAGAGCTTTGTAAAGTCTAACTATAAATATGTTTTTTGTTTCTATGATCACTCAAATTACTCCATAGTGCTCTTTTAAAAATTCAATTAGCATAATGAGCAAATAATATTTCAAAAGCTTGGAACAACTTCTATTATTCTCGTATTATGTAGATTAACTAAATGATTTTACTATGACTTTGATTCAAAGAAAGTTTTTATTATTCATTTAATTAAATTCTCAACACAAACTTTTCTCCAGACATCTTGAATATGTGTAGATCATTTCATATGACCTCTGTGACCTTAGTTGATATGTAATCTTATAATCGGCAATTTAATATTTAAATCTTCAATTTTATTTAAAGGGTTACTGACTAAGACAGGCACTTATTCAGTCTTTGACTGAGTTCAATTTTTTTTTAAATATAAACTCAGACAAAAATAAAAGACGATTTCTTTAGATGATAGATGGTACTTTTACTGTCGTTTTCACAGGATCTAGACAACCATCAGGAAGATAATGGTATGTATTGTATCTGAGAGCTAATTAAAAACATTTCTATTGCATTATCTGTTAGATAGCTATCTAGAACTTTGTTTGACTGGAACCTGTGAAACGGGTTCTTAGACGTTTATAACAGTGTTTTGCTGCCATCATATTCTCCACACGGGTTTTACCTGTTATTGTTTGAGTGAGCATAAGATGGAGACAGATTCAACATATTCTGGACTTCAGTTACGCGTAGGTGAAACTATAGCAAAAAACTACTTATTTTTATAAATCTAACACTTACCTGAAATAATATCTACCAAGGAGTCAAATACTAGATCGATACCGCTCTCAGAAGATATAGCTTGTTGAATTGGTTCGCCTAGCAGTGACTCCACATCTGCAAATGAACACAGATAATAAATTACCTGGCCATTCATTATCTTCAATACCCGATTGATTTAGCACCTAAACGATCTAGAGTATTTAATTATACAGAGTAATATTTTAAACTGAAATCATAATTTCCCTGTTTGATATAATTTGGAAATTACAAGTGTATTTGGAATTGGCGCAGCATGTCTTCTTCTTTCATAATTTCCGTATTGCAACTATATTGTCGTCTTTCATACAATCCATTCATCGTTTCTTTGGTTGTACTCGTTCTATATCCATCAAATCAAAATATTCTATAAATGTGGATGCTATCAATAGCCATCGTATACAAAGTCGGTTAAAAATAACAAAATATAAAGTCTGATTTCGGAATACCCAGAATGTTTTGAAAACAATTGCTTAATTAATTATTTGAACTGTTCACAGTCTTTATGTTTTCATTATTTTAATCCCTACCTTTATTTCATACATTATAAATTATTATGTCGAAATCAAGGACCCGAAAATCTACTTTTCCCTAACCCGCCTATTTCATAGGTACTAAAAATAACCACAGCTTTTCATAAAGTGTAGGTCGTTAGTGCTACGTCATTTAGGTACCTTTATACTAATAGGTAAGTACTATTTCTAGCAAAAAAGACAGCTTCCTATAATATGCACACCGGATTTCCTGAAAACTTAATTAACGTGGATAAAAATGTTTGAACAACGTCCCTACTTTCATATAATAGGCACTCACACGGTGGTGTTTTTAATTTCATTGCTAAGGCTTTTAATTATGAAAAAAAATCATTATACTCAGCAGGATATAAAGTTGACTACCCTGTTTCTATAAACAGTCATTTTCTATAAATTATTAATTAATAAAAATACATATGTATGTAAATGTCTGATCCTCCAAACATTTTCCGCTTTTCCTTATACATATACTTACACACACGAAGGTATTAATAGGAGACCGGGGACAAACGTAACGGCGGGTCGAAAGTAACAAGCGCTCTGTAGATTTATCTAAAAAGCGAACATCGCTGTGCCCCCGTCAGACGATAGCCGGGAGCACCCCTCTTAATTTCATTCAGTCGCCGCGTGCGCCACGCGCTTTTAGGCTGCGTGACAGGACGATATGTGTTTTCACAAACCAAAAGTAAGGTTTTAGACGTTTTCTTATTTAATATTTTCGTAGTCTTAAAAGGATGCTAGGATTCTGAATTTTTCGATATCTCTTCTTGATTAGAGTGATTTTACATTGCTTAAATTCATATTTGAGTAGCACGTTCCGTTTTAAGGTTCTGTTGCACGTTTTGTCAAAAATGTGGTCGGGTATGAAAGTAACATAGCCCTGTGGGTACAAAAGTAACATGTTGCTTTAGATTCTTTCATTTTTACATTTTTTTTCCAAATCTCCACTCATCTTAAAAAGTGCTCCTTTTGCGAAGTGCACCAATTAAGAAGTGCACCAGTTGCTAAGTTCACCATTTGAGCATGGTTTACAAGTTGAAAAGTGCACCAAATGCGTTAAACCCTTTGCAACCTTAATGGTTAAAGCTACACAGAAATCATGTATGAAGCAAATGTTCTCCTTAAAATAATATACAAAATATCCCACGACAGCATATGTCTATCTTTTATGATTGACTCACAATAACACGTGTAATTCCCGATAGCTTAGCAGTTCTAAGCTTTCTGATTTATAGTTGTCTACTCTTACGTTTATAACATTCTCAGTCATCGCTAATTAAAAAGAGTTAATATTATTAACTATTCATGAGCATATAGTATAATATTGTATTCATTAGCAACCACTATGTCTTGTTACTTTCGACCCACAACGTGTTACTTTCGACCTGCCAACGTGGTCGAAAGTAACAACTGACAATTATTTTTTAAGCAGCTGTTTTTCCCATAAAACACATCACAATATAAAAAATCGAGTTACTAGTCTAAAGAACATAAACTGAATTTATACATGGGTATATTAATTTAATGACAACAGTAATACCCAGCCAGAAATGAAGGTACAAGTACAAAGTGTTACGTTCGTCCCCGGTCTCCCCTACCATATGCTTATTCATTTCATTCATTTACAAAGTTTAAGTATCGACGATCTATCGAGTGTTTCTAGTATCTATCGAGATATCAACATGACGCGACTAGAGTAGGTCAATATCAATTGTTGACCTACTCTTCAATGCGGAGACATCAATAGCACCCTGTAGATCACACTCCAAAGAACGATGTTCAGGCTTATTAATAGATGAGAGCTCTTATGTGAGCTGTGAATACGTTAACAACTACGTCTTATGTTATATTGTTGAACAAGCATAGTTGATAGTTTGTGAAAAATGTTTCTATGTTCAAAATGAGTTTGGGATACCGTTATAAGTATTCTGTAAAAAAATATCTACAAACCAAACCCATTTTTTTGTTAAAAAAAGTCAGAATTTAATCTTGGCTTGAGCAATATTATAGGATAACTTTGATAATTTTTTCCTTAGTTTCTGTTTAATTACCATGTTACATACTTACTTGTATAAAATGCAACGCTATGTCTCTACAACCCAGTTTAAAAAGAGAAATATTTCATACTTCAAACTGCAGTTCCGTGGTTCCATAAGCCGTCCAAACCAAAATGTTCCCACAAGAACGGATTCAAGCCGAATGTTTGCGGCTAGCTCATATAAATCAATTACAGTCTGAGCCTCCGCAGATCTGGGGCGAAATTGCGAACTACTGTGGCTGACTTAGATTGTAGAACTTGCAACTGGTTTTCAAAAACAATGCTTTTGTACCAACTTGAGCGATGGAATTTCAGCAATTGGCGTCAAAATGTACCTGCTAATAATGATGTTAGGAATGCGAAATGAATGCTGTCTATCTGTCGTAGTATACTTGGCGTTATATTAACACTATACCGATTGAGACTATGCATTTGTAGGTATAACCTATGATCTTTCAAAACAAGTGTTGCTCAGTTACAAGTAAGTACCTAGGTGCATACAATGTTAACGAAAATATTAAACCAAATTCAAACTGTAGAATAAGTTAGTAAGTATGTATATAGTTCTATTATTATACGAAGAAAAATTATATAGAAACTTACCCTTCAAGTCTTTCTTATAAGCGTACAGTACTAAATCTACGGGTGGAACGAGACTGTGGTGCAACTCGCGCGCAGCCGCTGACAGCCAGGACGCGATGTCTGCGCAGGCGCAACTGACGACGTTGCGGCCATTGGACGCGGCTAGGCGAGCTTGTTCGTTGCTCACTGCCATTCCTGCTATCAGGACGCTGAAAGTACGAAATTAATAGATAATAAAGTTGAGTATTAAATAAATATTTTCAAAAGTTTCAATATTTTATGTTGTATCTCTCGTTTTTGTCGCTGTAGAGGTCACACGTTTTGTTCGATTTTTAAGTCTATCCATAGTTTAGACTTTTACCTGCTTTGAAGTAGGGTTATATACCTAATTTTCTTCTTAAGTATTTTTGGTACCTTTTAACTAATTAATAATTAAGCGTGAAATTATCATGTATTATTCATATTGCATACGTAAATAATTATCAATTTTAATGTTAATCCTTAATTCGCATGTTACCTATTCATAGAGACCAAAATTTTCGATAAGTGTTAAAATATAAAACAAAAAAAATATCATTTGGCGAATAACTTTTCTATTTGAAATTCAGCATTCATTGCCATGAAATAGAACCTCAAATCTGTAACTTTTTGTACTATTTCCTCGTTAGGTGGAGTTACGTTTTAATGAGGGTTGACAGGCAAAGGAATTGGGTGCTATGGCTGCACTTGTCCCTATTAGATTTTAATAACCGTGGAAACATTTTGAAGTTATTGCTTTTAGCTCTATACAAATCGAAAGGACTTTATTATGTTCCATTAGATCATAGTTTCCTGGAAAAACCACTACGAATGTGAAAAGATTCTAAAGGTCAAAATTAACTTTTGTTATATCTGACTCGTTCTATACAGTTATTATATAGTATAATTATACATTTTCCTTTAAAAAATCTATGATAACAGCTGGGTTTCTAGGAATAAATTATCATAAAAGATTGTGCAGGCTACTTGAGAATGTTATCCACCATATATTTTTTACCACTTTTTTATCAGAATTATTCAAATTCGCCTCAAAAATGATAATTTAGAATCTTCTGTATTCATGAATTGCGTCACCGAGTCATGAATCAATCACGAGGCCACCATCTGGTCCTTAAAAGATTCTCCCATTTTCTGATTGAAAAGGCTGATTTCCACACGATACACTGTCGGCGTTTAATTTAACTTTCCAGAACTTTCTTACATTGCCAGAGGTTCAAAGTTTCTTGACAACATTTCCGCCAAGTATGTTTTAAAATTAATTAAGTAGCGCCCACGTTAGATGTATGTAAACACGCGGATCGAATAAATTAGTTCTTAATTTATTTAAATACAGCTTTAAGAATGATTTGGTGTGAGATAATGTGTTTACTTGTTACATATTTCGGTTATATTAACATTCATTGTGTATTTTGGATACAGTTCAAATATTTGCAATTGTTGACTGTTATGTAAGAGGATTGTTTGAATTTCTTTTGTTGATTTTGTGTGGGTTAGTTATAAGAAAGTGGGAAATATCTCAAACTAGCTTTCCGCCCGCGGCTTCGCCCGCGTGGAATTCGGTTCGACACGCAGCGCCATCTACAATCCATCCATCAAGCAAACAATATTTTTGTTTTCCCTCGGGAATATCTATTTTTTTCGGGATAAAAAGTACCCTATTATTTAATCCGGACTTCTAACTTTACGTCTGCAAAATTTCAAAGCAATCGGTTCAGTAGTTACGGCGTGAAAGCGGAACAAACAAACA
>NWSH02000437.1:8820576-8856086 GCA_002382865.2 Heliothis virescens | reverse complement strand
CGACACACAGCGCCATCTACAATCCATCCATCAAGCAAACAATATTTTTGTTTTCCCTCGGGAATATCTATTTTTTTCGGGATAAAAAGTACCCTATTATTTAATCCGGACTTCTAACTTTACGTCTGCAAAATTTCAAAGCAATCGGTTCAGTAGTTACGGCGTGAAAGCGGAACAAACAAACAAACAAACAAACTCACTTTCCGATTTATAATATTAGTAAGGATTATCGGAAAATAATGAACATGTCAGTTCCACTTTATCTTAACGTAAGAAAATATATGCTGAAAATCAGTTTTACTTATTGGCATTTTCCAGTATCGTGAACTACTACCAAAGCCTTTGAGAGATCCTTAAGAAAATACAAGGTTAATATCTTACTAACCAGCAGACGAGCACGAAGAATAACGTCACAACCGCCAGGGCTCGGTCATTGCAATTTGAGCTCTCCGCTTCAGGAAATAAAGCTCCTGTTTCCAATTCATCGTCGTATCTGGACCTTGAGAATAAGGACAGTATTCCCAAGATGAGGAGGTACGCAGGTATTACAAGAGCTATACACGCAAACGCGATGATAAATGCCAGGAACGTTGATTCAACTTTTATTGACTGAAACAAAAATAAAATCTGTTATTTTTTTAAATAAAAACCGAGTCTTACTCGCCGCTGTCTTGTGCCGTCGTCTGTACAAAAAATATAAAGACTATATGTAAATATAAATTGAATTTAGTTAAATACATGTATTTTGCGAAAACTGAACAAAACACCAATTGTGGAAATAAATTATTAAGAAAAAGTCTCAGAATCCACTCACAAGTTATAATTTTTTATGTTTTCGTCGGAAGTCATTTCGTTTTCTCTTGAATGGACATGCTTATTTTTTTGGATTGGTCAGGTATCTAGAAGCTTCGATCAATAAGTGCGTACGTTTCATTTGTATTTTTTTAAATTTTAATCATAGTAAACAACTCTACGGCAACGCCTTTGTCTACAAAAAATCAACCAAACTGTAGCATAATAATTAAAACTCGAACATTCGAACACGATGTCGTCGAATCGCCATTTTTTCTTTCAAATCGATTATCGAGCTATAAGTTCCGTAAACAAAAAAAATCTTATACCTACTCATAAATCATAATTAATTGTGGAATTAATCACATGGCATACAAATTAATTCAATTAGTTTTTTACACTTTGCTATTTTGGCCATAACCTTAAACATTTTGTGATAAATTACATGAAATTCTCGTAAATAAAATGTTGAATTTATAAAAAAAATTGTTTATCAATTTAATTTTAAAATTTAAGTTCTGGAATTAAAATTTCATGTATTACTAAATTCAACATTTATGTTCTCTTTCATTTAAATGTACCTTTTCATAAAATTGCTTAGT
This sequence comes from Heliothis virescens, assembly GCA_002382865.2. NCBI lineage: Eukaryota > Metazoa > Arthropoda > Insecta > Lepidoptera > Noctuidae > Heliothis > Heliothis virescens. The sequence continues at coordinate 8,854,692 of NWSH02000437.1, read as the reverse complement.
GTTTTGACGAGGCTTGGTACAATTTAATGCGGGCATATCCTGGCCACAAAATCCTGACTTCAAAAAACATATTATTTAGCTCAATCTCTTAGAGCACACAGAGCATAATTGGTTCTCTTTTAAAACCTACCACCTGTTATACTTTGTTGTACATTATAACATGCAATAAAGTATTGACCTTTTATGCGAGGAAGTATGACCTGTTAATGTAATGTGCATGTTGATATTTGCCTTTTGATATTCACAACGTCAGTTTCACATATTATTATGATCTAGCTTCCGCCCGCAGCTTTGCTCGCGTGGATTTCGGAATTCGCTGCTAATTCAAATGCTAAAATGATCCTTCTAACGACATCTCAAAAACTATTCATCGTATTTATATAGTGTAAAGGGCAATTATTTTAATCTGCATTAAATACCTGAGCTAACTAAATTATTCGTTTGGATATGTAATAATAGTGAACAAAAGAAAATAGATTTGAAAATAACGTCATGCGTTTAGTTAAAATTTTGAACATGAAATGGATATTGTAAGTCAACCATAAGAGATAGAGATAGATACTATTAAAGACTTTTCTGAAGCATTTTTATAGGTTTTGAACTTCCTAAGTACATTGCCTAACTATATCTTTGCTAGTTTACGCAGCATTTGCGTGGAAAGCCCCCCGTTGGGTAGTTTACTATGTTTCAAGATTTATCGCCGTATCCCTGCTATTTTATCTAAAATAATGGGTATATGTAAACCGTCCTCTTGAATCAGTCTATCTATTGAAAAACTGCATCAAAATCTATTGTGTAGTTTTAAAGATTTAAGCATACATATATACAAACAGACGTGGGAAGCGACTTTGCTTGATACTATGTAGTGATGTGTATCTTAGGTAATTTTCAAGGTTATTATTTTTTTATATGAATGTAGGCATGAATGTTACCGTACAACTTATTCGCCATTTACCAGAACATTATAATAAAGTGTGCATTTATCAGAGTTTCTGAAGTTAACTCTTTAGTACCGATAGTAGCTAAATATATCGAAAATTTTGACTAAAACAGGATTCACAAATGGCATTGCAGTCTTAATAGGGTTATTTTTACGACTATTAAATGTTAGATGAAAACCTTGTAATATTTGAGATACGAATAAAAATGTTTTAATTTATTTGAGGTTACGAATAAAGTGGCCTACCTATATTCATATTATTACATTGTATTATACATATAGCTGACTCATTTTTGTTTGTTTCGATAAAACCATTATACAACCTGTGATTATTTTTTTTATGTTACAGATTTTTACAAAGCATACATGTTGTTACCAATATTAATGTTAGTAAAAAAATTGTTTTGAATTTTAAAATATCTACCAGTATTTTGCTTCATATATTTTTCTTCTCACAATACCAATAAATAAAAACAGGACAAATACATAATCTACGTTAAAAGCTTGCGTAATTAGGAATGAGCGATGTGTCTTGTCTGAAAGAAAAATGTGCTCTCGCGTTAACGAGAGGAGGAAATCTCGGAGCAATCATAGTCTAATGGCTCTGACATTATATGCTGTATCTGTTAACATTCTTTTATAGTGAAAAAATAAGAGTTTTTTCTTGAAATAGAAATATAACAAGCAATTAATCCACCTCTGTAATTTTAACCGATTTAAAAACCGGCCCAGTGCGAGTAGGACTAGCGCACGAAGGGTTCCGTACCTTATCTATGAAAAATGAACGTATCTATTAGCTACTCGTATAACTAGTAAAAATACAAACATTTTTATAAACTGCAAATTATAACTTTATTTTTCATACAAATATATGAATAACAAAGTTATAATTTGCGGTTTTACAAGTTTATTGCATCGGGACCCCCTTAATATATTGTTTAAAATGTAAATTTAGTATTTGTTGTTATAGCGGCAACAAAAATACATCATTTGTGAAAATTTTAGCGTTCTAGCTATCATGGCTTATGAGATACAGCCCGGAAACAGACAGACTACGTAGTCTTAGTATTAGGGTCCCGTTTTACCCTTTGGGTACGGAACCAAAAAAAGAAGGTTGTCATTTTGGTCTTTGCCGACCGCGTGGCAATCTAAAACCTATCTCTAACATCCGCAATACAATTTGGTCCAAACAATGAAACTCATATTCTGTTTCAAATAACAAACCACGGCGATGTTTGAAATAACATAATATGTTACATAATAATAATATGTTTGAAAATATTGCTGAAAAAACTTCAGTAGGTAACGTGGAAAACATTTCTACATTTTCGTCGTGAATATTATAAGACTTCCTATGTTCGTGAACTCGTGTGTGTTGAATTGTAAAGAAAGAAATTTGAACTTGGACGAAACTTGAAAGGTTTCCCGCAATGTCAATAAACCCACAAAAATAAGTTTTAGCTGTGAGTAGGATTTTTCTTTGTTAGTATATTGTTTACTGGGTACTAAAAGGTAAGTTATTTTTTTCTTGATTATTTTTCTTTCATTCTAAAATAAAAATGTTGGTGGTGTAACCCTAAAATAGATGGAACTTTTAACAAAAATATCCCAATGGTTATTTATTTTTGTTATATTGGCAAATAGTGATTATTTTTATGTGCTTATTAAAATTGATTTTGTAAGAAAACTTAGTAGAGAAAGCAAAAATATTTGAATAGTTGTGGCGTCGCATTATCGCCTTTCTTCGCACTTGAGCGATCGATAAACACTATCGGGTAACAGGAAGCTATCCTTTTAAAATGTCAATGTCTTACTGTGGATATAACCGACGTATGTGCGCTTGATATGTGAAAATATTACTCTGCTTTAATTTAAAATTTGATCCACGAGATATTTTGTTTATTTTTACTTTAATATTTGCACCGTAAAACTTATCCTTATTAAACTTTCGTGCGTTTTTTTATTTATTTTTAATTTGTCAACGCAACATTTTTTTCGGTTTGTCGTTATTGTTAAGTACTTATTAAATAAATCTTCGTGTGAATTTTATTTTTCCTAAAATATTCATTCTTGAATTCAACGGACATTTACGGAACATCTACCATGACATTATTTCCGCGAACATGGTGTTGTCATGTGGTGTGGTGCTGCCATTGGATTCAAAATTATTCGTGGACCGGTTTTAAAGGACTTTGCGCGAAGAGTATTTATTGACAATTGTATAATCAGTGGCAGGTTAATTCTGCAAGACAATCCGTATATACATCAGTATAGGTCTTGACATCAACAGTGGTTAACGACTTTTTAGTCACAATGTTTAAAATAAAAGTTTTTTATTCTTTCGTTTTATTGGTTACTATTTTAAACGGAAGTTCGTCTAAAGTTGCGCGTGAGTTTTTATATTGATTTATCTATATAAATAAAAGTATTTTAATCAAACTATTTGTTATATTAGTTGTTCTTCTTTTGTGTAAATATATATCTTAGTATAATCTATGTTAACTCGAGTCTCATGACAATATATTTTGAGAAATGAGATTACAATTAAGCTTGTATTACTACAGTTTCATTCAGATAAAACTGAACGATAAATCCATTCGATACCTCAAACCTGAAAACATCACACACTTTTTAAAAAAAACCTTTATATTTCCAGCGTCCTACATCCAAACATGTCCAGGTCTAAAGTCAGATTGTTTGAAGAAAGTAGTACAAGAAACATTGCCCCTATTCTCAAAGGGTATTCCCGAACTAGGGGTCGATACTATTGACCCTTTGAGACAGGATAATGTTAACGTGGTTCTCCCTGGAGGTTTCAAAGTGGAGTTCCGTAATGGAACTATGACTGGATTAAGGAAGTGTACCATTGATTCTGTGTCGTAAGTAGCTCTAGTATTCAATTGTGGGAAGAAAATATATTTCGATGTTTGATTCATTATTTCTTTAATATGTGATTTAAATTATAATGGTGTAAATGCAGTCATGATTTTTTTAGAATATATTTTTAATGAAAGTTGTGAACTTCAATAACATAAAAATGCATTTCTAACAAGAAAACAACTGCAAACCATAAATGTTTAATTTTAAGCATAGTAGTGTTGTTACTAAAACTCAAAATTCCTTTTTTGTTGTCAGATACAAAAATGATGCAGCAGATTTGAAGATGCGATGTGATCTAACCATAAAGGGAATGTATAAAGCGTCCGGAAGAATATTGATAGTATCGATTAATGGCGATGGAAATGCTAAAATTAAAATAAGTGAGTACATTCTTTAATTTCATCGTTATGGTGAAATTCTGTCAAAATTGTTATAAACAAAAAAAAACATTTTCGAAGATTTTTAGATATTCGCACTCAATTTGCTAGTGCTTGCTAGTGCGAGTAGGCCAGGAAAAACATTATTGTATCTCAAATGCCGCTCAGTGGTTCGATCTTGCGTTTATAATGGCATTTTTATGCCAATTTTGTGAACCAAAAATATTTACTTTCTAATAAAATATTTTGTTTTTTCAACAGAAAATGCAAGCCTTCACGCAAAAATTAAGTTCGTTGACAACATACGCGATGGAGTCAAGTATTACGAAGTGAAAACTATCAATATAACGCAAGATTATGGAGATAAGGTTACTTTCAGTTTGACAAATCTGTTTAAAGGAAACCCTGAATTGAGTAAGTATGCATTGAATCAAATACTTATTGTTGTTCAGTATCTTCAGAAATTTTTGTTTGGGGGCTAATTAATTAATAAAGAAATAATTTGCGAGTAAAAAAAAAACTTCAATTTGTTTTATCGAAAATATTTCAAATCACCATTGACTGAGGTACTTTGAATCTTTATTAATATTTTAAAATCTAATTTGAGTTCGTTCAACGCGGTTTGACGAAACTCGAGCGTTAATAGATGTTATGGTTCACTTTGAAGGGAAAAATGAAGGGAAACAGGTTATGTTATTTTAAATTGAAAAGTATTTAACGTTTTAAAAATAAAATATGATCCTTTTAATAAGAATGTAAACGAGATTGGTGTAAAAATAAAATAAGACGTAGTACATTTAGTTTGAGTTACAAAGCTGGACCTAAAGGTTATTAAGCAAGTAGGTACCTACTTTAAGTTGAACTTGAACTTTTCAATACATCACCATATTGAGGAAACAAAGGACATTGCACCTTAACTGTCTTGATATAAAGGTTTAAGTGGTTTATAATGATCGGCAGGTATATTATTTTTTCCCTTTTTATGTAAAATGTTCAAGGTTTATCCTTGTAAAACATATATCACACTTAAAAGTAAAAATCGGGAATTGTACAGTACAGTGCTGTATATGACGGTGATTTTGATTAGTTTAGGAACGTTATAACTAATACTATGGTAATGGACCACTTTTAATAAATTTAACAAACTGAAACTTGTAAGCAGTGCTTCCCTAAGTTTCATAATAAATTATATGCAATAATTATATTTATTATGTAAAGTCGGTCTATTTTATCGAATCAGATGTCAAATTTTGTGTCAAAAATATCTGCCTAACCTTCAGATTGACCTATTGAGATTCAACTTAAGACCTCGTATTGCATGGTCAAATTTGCGATCGCAAAATTATAGAGGCAATCAAAATGCTTAATAAAATCAATGTAATTCATTAAAATTCAATATCAATTATGAATTATATTACGACAACTTTAAATATAAAAAAAGAAGTAGATATATAAAATCTATACTTACTTAAAACATGGATAAAGAAAAAGGGGCCTAATAAAGTACTTAACTTGTTTTAAATATTTTTGTACTACATATACCGATGTATTCGGTAACTGAAGTTATTCTTGACGATGAAATCACTTTAGTTTCACCTCGACAAAAATATATTTATAAAACAAGTTCAATTGTTATTATTCTATTTTTAGGTGAAGCTGTATTGCAGTTTTTAAACCAGAACTGGAAACAAATCGCCGAGGAGTTCGGACAACCACTCGTGGATAAGCTGGTTGAAATCGTTTACAATATTGTCAAGCGATTCTTTGAAGTTGTTCCTAAAGATGAATTGTTTGTTGAAGCTTAAGTGCAAAGAAAACAGTGATTTTGTTGAATAAGGGGACTTTTATGTAGGTTTTAGTTTGTTAAGTTACTCATAAAATATAAAAAAAATAAGTTCTTACTTTTGTTTTAATCTTACAATCCTATCTCTATTAGTATGAAGATGGCGTCATGACCTTGTAATAATTTCATTACGCCAAGGCTACGCTAAAATTGGGTTTGTTAGAAATAAGCATACCTGTAGAAAGGAGTACGGAAATGTGAATTCTCCCCAAACTATATCCTTGATAAGCCCTGGAACAAAATAGAAGATTACTATCTTATTATCGGTTAAATGAAAAGCAAAATATCCGTAACCGTACTGTGCCAAGTGAGTGAAAAAAAAATAGCGGCAAAACCAGACCAGACATATATTATTTCTAGCACATTCTTTTTTTAAAACTCTTTGATTCTAAAGATACAATATTTTATTACCTACTAAGATTGTTCTATAGTTAAAAAATGTACTCATCTACCGTCGATGGTATCATAAATGTTGAAAAATACAAATTCAAACCTGTAATACCCAAATACTTGACTTGTTTTACAATTTATTCAAGAATCAATACAAGTAAGAATCCAGTCCGATACTTTATTAGCGAGTGAGGTAATGAGATCATCTCTATTGACCTCGTTGTTCGAGGTGGTGCGAAGCCTTTTGATATTGTAGGGAAAGTCACGAGGTCACACCGGTAGATTACTGTTTTATCTATTAGGACTGCCTCGGTGGAATATCAATACTATCTGTATTTAATTACTTTATATTCTGTTCGAAAATTTTGGGTCACAAAAGGATTTGCTATTTCAAAAAGGTACGAAAGACGTAAATATTTTGTATAAGTAATCTTTACAGGCTCAAGTATTTTTTTGAAAGCTCTGTTTGAAATAATGTGCTGGTTTTCATAATGTATATTTAATACAACAAAATTTAATAAAGTAACTGCTTACCCACTGGAAAATCAAACGGGTAGATCAGATAGAAAAACTCTGACATAAACCCGAAAGGGTAAAATCCTTGCTCCAATTTCAGTGCGGGTATTAAATATGTTTCTTTTTGTGGCAAATCACCGAATCTTATTTTGCTTCTGTCCTTTTCCTCAAACCAATCCTCCGTATAACTTGCCACTATATCACTATCAGTAACAGCATTTTGAGTAGCGTTAAACACTTCTATGGGCTCATTGAACACTTCTCTTGTAATTGGTATCACTTGAATCGTAGTTTTTGGTTCTATGGTTGTAGCCACTGTAGTTACTTTCTTAACAAAGGTTGTTTCAGGTTTTTGTTGACGCCTTTCCTCTGTTTTAGCGTTCAGCAAGTTATTGTACTTCTCCAACCAAGCTTTTCCAGCAGTAGAATTCAAATTGAGACTTGCATCCCTTTTTCTCCAAATGCTACCAATTTCTTTGCTACCTTGATATCTGTAATCGTGATTATCATTTTGCATGTCATGAGCTTTAACTATACTTTGCGGGTTATCTTTAAAATTTGTTTCTAAACAATTGTCCCAGACAAGAGGCGCAGGTTGTATTGAACTTAGATTTTCTTCAGCGTTCAGTAAGATTTTTTCATTATTATTTACATCGTTTCTGATTAAAGTTGATTCAATATTTTCTTCGCGCCCATATTTTTTATCATTGGTTTTCTTGTTTTTTATCCAGTAAAATGTGGAGATTGCTTGGAAATTCTGTTCTGGTACATCCAAGGAGGTCGGTACGGTGCTGCCAACCTCATTTAGATTGTTTCCGGCGGAGGCCGCAAGCGTCGTTTCCGAAGTCGTTTGAATTTGTTGGATTTGCGTCGGAAAAATTGAAGTAACTTCTAGTCCTTCAGATAAACTGTTTATGTCTCTTCCTGTGTTCAATGTGGTTAAGCTGGTTTGCGAATTGACTCGATTTACAAGTACGATGAGAATTAGAGAAATCGTCGCCATAACGAAGTCATATTTTATTGGGTTTTATTGAATTTATTCGTGAGCGACTGTGTGTCGTTCACTGGTGTCGACGGGTGACTGAGTTGTGGGGTGTGGGACACTGGACAGGGGATTTGTAGCACTTAGTAGTCTGCCCAGCGACGTTGCACAATCGTATCACGGCTACGCTACTACTGTACCTTTAGTGGATTATACGAAGAGTAGCTTTACTGTCATAACTTGCTTATTATTGTAGTCATTTAATGTTGTTAGGGAAATATTTAACGTCTTTTATTATATTTTTCATTTCTTTGAGCTTCTTTTGAGGAAAAAATATTTCATCAATTTGAATTTCCACACACAGTTTCGTCTCCAGTAAATGAAAATAAATAACTTTTAAAATTTTTGAACTTCTTTAGCGGCGTTGACCACTTTTTGTATAGGGAAAAATATATAAACTCGCGACAGGTATCACGTGACCGATAATGTGAAACCCGAACTTGTGAAACCAGAAATTCCTTAGAAATTCCGTAAGTACAGGTCGGTAAAATATTTTATGGCGTTTCAAACATGTGAAATTTGACAATAGTGTCAGGCTTAGTAATTATCAATTAAAATCATAGATGGATTTTGGGTTTTTATTTTTATAAAATGAAATGGTGCCGGAGTATCTTTAGGTTAGCATCCAAGCCACAGCAATAAACTCCAAATATATATTTGAATTATTTTAGCTCAACCCGAACCCTCAAAATCGAGAAGAGACATGTGAGAAAAAATGTGTTGCGCCATCTATAATTTTTCAAAGTCAAGTAGTTAGTCAAGTATGAAAGTACGAGTATAGTTTTTATTCTTCATTTTTGACTGTCTTAATCATTTAACAATCAGAGAACTTACAATATGGAGCATAATGAGTGTGTCACCTACATTTCAATAATCTCTACATCTAAATTCGATTTACATATAGTAGTGACGTTATGAGATGAGATGGTGATATTATGAGAGAGCGTACCTACATACCTAAATTACTCTTCTGTATTTTTAAATCTTTATAATACTATATTTCTACACTAACGTTATATTTACGTTGGTCGTTTACAAGAAACAAGTTTTCAAAAAATGCGGAAAAATCAGATTCATGTTTTAATTAAATTATAGTTTCTTGATTCTTTTATTATGTAAACAAAACCTTTTCCGTTGTGGCTTGTCGGTCAGTCACTTATGGTTAAATAATCTTTTTGGAAGGGCTTAAAATTTCGTTAGCCTGTTGTATTGGATTAAGGTAAAACCACTGAAAGTGGATAATCCGTGCTTAAGATCAATTTAATCGTGTTACTTATACTTTGTATCTAATCGCAGTTTTCGATGAAATAGCTAATTTTACGTTGTTTACGGAAGTAAAGCAGCTCAAGAACGAAAACACGGTGTTTCTTATATGTTTTTGAATATAATCAATAAATATATTAAATTTATAATTAAAACTAAAAAATTGCGTCAAAAAATTCCTCCTTATCGCTGCCAACCGGGAATATACCCAAAAGGCTGGCGGCATTGCCTCGTTGTATTGCAATGCTTAGGCGTTGTTAGTAGTTAGTCGGGAAAATTATATATAAAAAATATAAAATAGATAAGTACTTTGTAAATATTATGTAAATAAATTTCATTTATTACAGGGACAGTTTTCAAATCGTAAAATAAAGGTACTTATTTCACCGTTTCAAGGGAAGTAGAATCAAGAGCAATACAGCACTTTTATTGGTAAAAAGCTTAAAAGCAAACTCAACAGCATACAAAGTTAGTAAAGTAAATGTTAATAAACTTCCACTATTAATATAAATGCATGAAATAACACGCTTATTTATGTAAAAGCATATAATGAAATTGCCCACACGGCAGTACAAAATGTACAATCTGCATAATACATTGGTGTAGAGTACCTTACAAGTTTCCGCACAGAAATCTCGCGGAAACGTTTAGTTCAGTGGAGGATGCTCTTGTGTAAAAACTCTCATATAAAATGCATGCAACGGTATATAACCCACGTCGTTATTAACCGTCAAGTGGAGCCCTGACCTTATTATCGTGGTCTCACGTTAATTTGAAATCTGATGGAAATTTTTTGTACCTTAAAAAAGTTTCTTGCTGGATTTTTGAAAAGGATTCTTGTTGGTCATATCATGCTTATATATTAGTATTTTGTTTATATGTTACATATTTACAAAGTACCTATAAGTGCTAATATTATACAGAGTTTGTTTGTTTGAACGCACTTATCTCAGAATTTGAGGAATTCTTTCAGTTACCATTTACCTATTGAGGTAGGCTTCAGGTTACTTTTTTTCTGGTGAAAGCCAGTATATCTATACTAATATTATAAAGAGGAAAACTTTGTTTGTTTGTTTGGTTGGTTGTAATGAATAGGCTCAAAAACTACTGGACCGATTTAAAAAATTCTTTCACCATTCGAAAGCTACATTATCCACGAGTGACATAGGCTATATTTTATCCGGGTACGGGCAGTAATTCCCACGGGATGCGAGTGAAACCGCGGGAAAACGGCTAGTAATTGATAAAAAAACAATATTTAAGTAAAATCAAAATGCTAACGAACTTCTTTCCAAAATACTGAAAAACTTTGGTTATGGTTGCCAAAACAATGTTTATTTTTGCAAAATATTTCCAGTTTCCAGCCTATTTTTTCAAAGATTAAAACGCAAATGTCATGTAAAAACAAATTTCCGAGTACTTACCGATCGGATTTCCTCTGCATCCATACATAAGGTGTTTGAATACGGACGTCTGACTTGAATTATTCATTCGACTTGTACGCGGGCTCAACGGATACTATTTGAAATGCAATCGCGCATTATGTGTGACTTCGCAAGTGTTTGACATTCTCAGAAACAAATTTACCCACGTTATGCATTTTATAGCATTAACGGCCGTTTCTAAGCTATTGTATCTGTTTATTTCTTTAGTAGAGATAGAATTTTGACATTAGCCCTACAATGGCGATCTAGCCGATTACATCAGATCAGCACACACAGCAGACATTACATTAGATCAGCCAGCTGCGCAGGATATATTATAGTGCACACAAGCATTTGCGCAGACACAGATGCACTCCCTATTCCCTCACTCTCATAACCCAATGAGACGGCAATCCGACACGACCGGAGAGAGATCAGTCGCAAGATCGACATTAACGTGCTCTACGATGTACGAGTGTATCAATCACCAACTATGGGCTGCTTTGTGAAAATTTCTAAAACCCACAAAACGATTTCGGTCCGACCCGGGAATCGAACCCGAGACCTCGTGGACAGTAGTCAGCTATGCGACCACTAGACCAACGAGGCAGCCATTAGCCCTATACAAGTAATGTCAAATTCCTATCTCTAGTAAGCAAAACAATATATAGATAGAATATTGGGAACGGTCCTTAGACTTCACACAAGATTTACATAAGGTATGTTTACTGTGATAGGACTGAGCTTTGATTTATTGAGGCCGAACAAAATTTTGATTTTGAATGATTAGAAAAGTTTTCTAATCCAAAGTTTTGTTACCGTAGGTATATTGCTGAAAATCATTGGAATCAAAATATTATAGAGTGGACAGTGGACCTAGCATAATTATGATTTTAACGACTCTCAACTGCTAAAGATTTGGAACTAAATAGTTCGAAATTAATTGAGTTCATTATTAAGTGGAAGTTTTGCATAAATAGATAATGATTAATGGCAAAAAATGAAAATTATGGTAATATTCAATTCAATCGGAAATATAAATAATCCTTTCTGACAGCATTTTCTTAGAGAGATATTTATCCATATAGTGAATGATTTTCAAAAGATTGTTGGTTTAAAATGCATAGACTTTTTTCAGCACTGCACTAACTCAACCGCATAGTTTTCATACATAAAGTAATTTTTGCATAGTAAAATATAGTTTTCGTGTGCAATACTTCATTGAGCTTTTGCTGAAAACTTTTATCGGTGTTGGAAACTTTAATCATTAATCTGAAATTTCGTTAGTATTTGTGCCTATAATTTAAAACTTAAAGCGCGAAGACTTCTGTCTACTACGTTTTTAAGTTTTTACATGGATTTAACACTACCGACTATTAATGGAACCATCTTCCATATTTTTTTCCGTGTCGCAAAACAATTATGATTATGAAAAGTTTTCCCATTCAGTATTGACTATAGATATTATAATAAAGCATAGTAATAACATGTATATTCAAAATGCTTTTACATACAAGTGCAATACCTTGTCTCCTACAAACAGAATATCCCCCAACGTAAGTGCGATTGGACCTTTAACCGCGCGCAAGGCGTGTGACAGCAATTTGAATACCGTAAACATCGCGTTTCAGGTCTCAACCATTCCTAAGCATTCCTCTAAAATCACCTTCTAAAACGTCCCAAGCACCACTTGAAAGTTCACAGCAATATGCACTTAAAACGCAAAGGTGTGAAAAGGGTGAAGTGACTTTTTGCGTGGCACGCGAAATGGGGGCACGCGGCCGTTACTGTATGTATGTATGTGTGTTGAGTAAACAGGCTGCTTTTCTTTTGGCTGCGGTTTGCTTGAGATTTTTTTAAAGGTAAATTGACTGGTCGCAGGTGGTTGAAGGGAAACGGGTCAGCGGGTCTCGGTGGCGTGTCATGTTCATGTATCACCAGGGTCGTATTTGACAGGTCGACATAATTGTTTTTTCTGGCTCGTTGATTCGTGTTTTGATGAGAATAATATGAAACTGGGCAAGCTATAGGTATTATTATGTTTACCTACGAGTAAATGGAGGTATTAAATAATTACTTGTCTTTTTATAGCTGCGTAATACTGCGTATAATACCTATTTATTATCAACAGGTGTATCAGGTTGGTTTATTATTAAAATTTAACGCTTCCTGATGCAATTGGGTAGAAATAATGTTTTTATTGAATGATTCCAATTCGCTAATTTTCACAGAATTATTATTATAAATTTTTGACGTCTGTTGCATTATTGCTATGTACTTACTTCATTCAGACTGATTCTTCTCTGTCCCACATTAGTGAAGTAATATGCATAAGGACGGTCATAATTAGTAACACATGAGTTTTAAAATAACCGCGTGATTAGGTACATAGACATACAACAGGATTCAAACATATTCAACCACGATGATCAGACGATATTGATACTGGAAGTCACCACAAGCTCTATACTGTATAGACTCTTGAGACATTTCAAGTATCAACGAGCTTATAACTACCATTGAATAGGCATTGCTGAGCTAGCTATACATATACCTAAGTACCATTCATGATTCCATCTTGTTAATTAAAGGGTAAATCAATAGGGTCGGGTTGTAAAGTTGTCTGTAGGTATATTTTGCACCTTCCTCTCTAACGCTACGGTTAATAGGATCGTTGCTTACTCTTATTTAGATATCTTTTTCTGTTTGAATTATTAAAATAATTATGTTAGTAAACTCTACGACTCTTTATAAAATTACCACGTAGGTACGAATTTTTTTACACATTTTTTTTGTGTACGTGTTATGGTAAAAAAAGTTTCAGTTTTGGCTTCTTTAGCGCCATGTATGTTTATGTTGTAAAAACTAAACAAAAACAAATAATATAAAAATCCTTTTGCTGTTAAGAACGATTGATACTATGTACATCAGCCTACCATAATCTGTTAAATTTCTTCAATAGATTGTCTACCTCATAGGGGAAGGTTAATGTTCGATTGGTATTTGACAGATTCAATTAAGTTAACCTATTGACGTCTGTAGTCTAAGGAGCAAAAAAATTTAAAACGCCTTAGCAAAAAACCATAGCCAAGTCCGTCCCTGGTGCATCATATTTCTATTAATTACCGCGTCAACTGGGGCGCGTCCCATCTCGTGGCCACAGCTTGTAGCGTGTTTTTCTTACACCTCTAGTCTTGCTACGAGCCAAGATTATTAAGGTTTAGATACGAAATAATGAAATTTCATTACCTACGAATATCATGGCAATCTGTATAAATAAAAAGAAATCATTAAAATGTTTTTTGACATGCGCAAAACTTTCGAAAGAATCAAACTCTTTAAATCAAATTTCTTGTCTTTGAATCAAATTGGGTTCAAAATCGGCCAATTTAATAAATCATTAATGAATATTGTAAAAAACATTTTTTTAACATTTATTTTATTCCTGACAAAAAATAGTGTTACCTCGTTTAAATATCGACGTCTTGTATGTTACAAGAAATAATTATTTTAGTGTAGGTAGCTACCTAATTGTCATGGTAAACCTCAAAACATCAGCATATAAAAGGTTGTTAATTGTGAATAAAATAAACAAAAGCCGAAATACAATTTGAAAATGCTTTCAAGTCATATTGTGATACGGTATCGTCTTGGCATTTAATTAGGAGTACACCCTTTTGATCTCCAAAGAGGCGGCGCACACAGGTGAAATTTACTCAAAAGTTGGCCAAAATTATATTAAGGGTGTTTATGCCTATACATCGCTGCAGTATCTTATATAATACTATAGAGATGCTTTAAAAAGTAAAACTATTAATTGTATGATTAATCAATGTATTTAATCTTATTAATATTTACAAAAAATAATTATATAAAAAAAAAAACAATTACAATACAGAAGTTATTTCTGGTTCTTTTAAAAGATTTGTTACATCTTGAGAATAGGGCTTAATTTGTCTTTGTGGTAATTTTCTGAGACTTGTGATGTGAGGATCTGATGAAATTAAAAGTTGGTGAAACAAATCTTCCATAGTCTGCTTCTACATTCTTTGTTCTTACTTTCTTGGGCCTCCTCAGATAGAGAACCTATAGGAACAACGCCATTTTGTTCTATAATATACCCATGGATTAATATTCTGTGAATGGTAGTTGGCATATTATACCATGGATACCATTTCAAATAGACGACACGGTTTTCAGGGAAAATATTTTGAACTTTTCCTCATTTATTGACAGCCCCCTGGACATTGTCATCAAAATAATTCATAGCCTATAAATATTTTTTTTGCTTTTATGTCAGTTAATACTGTGATATTTCGTAATTAGAGAAAAATCGTCGCGCTGATTTTCACATTTGTAGGTAAGTTTTGCTCTGTTTTGTTTAGGTGTTGCAGTTAGACGCAGCTATTTTTGGTGTCAAATGAAAGCTAAAGAAATGTTCTTTCAAAATATATAAACTATAGAGGTTGAGTGCAATTGAGTATGAACTTTTTCACTGTGTCAAAAAGAAGTAAACTGATAAAATATAGACTTAAATTCAAACCTATATATTTATAACATCATAAGTAATGAAAACTATTTAGTAATACGAAAATAAAATACAAACCTGAAGGTATAGGATCCATTAAGTTTTACGCCAAATATAAACTAAATCAAATTTTAACATTGTTGTTAAACAAAACCTAAAAATTGTAACAAATTACTCAACAAACAAAACTGTTTAAATCAAGTGTTGTTTTTTATCTGAATAAAAAGTTTCAAACGTTTTAAAGATCATTCATAGATGGTGCCATATGTCTTGTTCCTAAATTATGTTACTAATTTAAAATCAGAGTAACTTTGTTTTTTTTTATTTTGGCCACAAATTACGTAAATTTCACCTGCGTGCGCCGTACCCTTTTCCGGCACTTTAACAATAATAATTATTATCGTCTGCCCTTACAGTCATCGCCTTTGCGGTCTCTGGTGATGCGTTCTAAGTAGGGTGACTATCATTGTTGAAATAGCAATACGACAATGTCATTATAGGTTGGTCGTAAAATTATAAGTATTAATATAAGTATTAGTTGCCTAATAGTATAACAAGGAAAGCAAAACAAGTGGGTTGCTTGGCTTAGATATTACCTTTTATGCAAATTCGACACATTAGGTAATAGTACTTGGAAGTTACCCAGCTCCTCAAAAATGACGAGGATGTATTTTTTAACCGACTTCCCAAAAAGGAGGAGGTTCTCAATTCGACCGTATCTTTTTTTTTTTTTTTTTTATGTATGTTCACCGATTACTCGAAGATGGCTGGACCGATATTCAAAATTCTTTTTTTGTTTGAAAGGGTGTTCTTCACAGGTGGTCCCATGGTAAGGAGACCAGGATCTGATGATGGGATCCTGGAGAAATTGAGAGAACTCTTCAAATTTCGTACGCTTTTTTACGTCGATGATACTATAACAGTCGGCCCGACTGTCACTGTGGATATATGGGTATTAATAAAGATATAGTTTTATACTTTCAGTGTTTTTTTGTGAAGTCGGTTTTGTTTTTTTTTCAAATAAATGGTTGATTCCAATTTCCTCTCAGGCATCGTTCATTTTACATTATATTTATTTTCATGACTAATTGTAAAAAATACTTGTCCTATCCTAAATAATGATGCTTGGTATTCGTATTTATGGAGACCTTACATTTGGATAGACACTTGATGCTGCTCCGACACTCCTGTCTCGTCTTCAATGACTGTAATAGACATAATGCTTTTGTGTTTTAAGACACAATTATTTGGTTTATTTTGCCAAAAAGAAGGTAAATGAAACATTGTTCATCAACTGAATTTTTGATCAAATTGTTACGGTAATATTATGGAAATGGAATTATAGCTGTAGTTTATTTTTTTAAGTAGTACAATTGATAAATTTTCTTTAATCTTTGCAGGCTTATGTTGCTTGTAAGTGACAAGGCGTTTGATAAACTATGTGGCATGCCTAGCTTATACGCTTAGCTGGCAAATATTAAAAGAATGTCTGCCTTCTCTTAGGAGACAAATAAGTATTTTAATTAAAGCTTGAAATTCAAATCTATCCAAGGAACTTTGGTTTACTAAATTACCCTAACTCACCTACAAAGTATCAGCTGTAGGACTCCCAATTTAAATACAGTTTCGCATCCGATCTTATCCTATGTTATCGGTAAAGTTTCGATGGGATTTGGAATGCGGCAGTTAGTCCCATACACTTTGGAAGATGACCGAAAATTTATGTCCAATTTCCCTCAATATCCTCCGGTCGAATTGAAAATCCAGTTTGCGTTTAATTTTGTAGATTGCATCCGTTGATTCCATCAATCAAAGGAAATTTGGGTCAAGTGTCTATGCTTATATAAAAATTGGTGGAATATATTTTTGATGGAATTGGCTATTTAGCCAGAGTTTATCCGTTGTTTATCCACATTTAAACGCCTTTGTTGTTTCTAATAGCAGATCGCACAATTAGCTTAATGTGGTAAATATAAGGCGGTTTAATGTTTATGTTAAAATCGCTAAAGAATCATGTTTTCTGAGACTGAGTATATTATGTCGAATATCATAATTACACATTTGGTACGTATAATTGACGACTTTTAGTAATACAATCCTCAAACATTACTAATTAATCGGAGAAGATAGGTCCCATACCGTTAGTTCCTTTGACAGACTGGATTATAATATGTGGTCTATGTCCATTGTTTTTTATTTTCCTATCACATGATCTGGGAACTAGAACTAGGTTATAAGGGAAAGTTTGGGAAAATACTTTTCTGGCTACGTTATATATGCTGGATCAAAAGTGTCACATCATGGGTTTCGATGAAAGGAAAAATCTTGTTTTCATTCAGATCTGATCCTCATGATTTCGCATCGCACTCGTTTTTCAGTTTCAAGTGTACTCCAAATGTGCTCATTGATGGCATCCCCCAACGTTTGAAATGGAAAACGGAGTTTTTTTTTGTTCAGAAAATAATGGTGGAAAATATATTTTTTAATCTTATTTATTCAGAAAAGGCTATGTAAAAATAGGACTGGCAGACAAACTAACATACCAATCGTGAAATATTTTTTTCGATAAGTAAATATTATCATTGAATTGAAGTTTCGGGAATAACACAGAATATCTATACATATAATAAAATGATAGGAAAGTCAAAACTGTACATTGAATATTTTTTAAAAAGAATACTTGGGGCGTGATCTATTAACGATTCTGAACCCAAAAATATAGTTTTTAGAATTTTTGTCTGTATGTCTGTTTGTCTGTATGTCTGTATGTTTGGTCTCACTGAACTCAAAAAGTACCGCATAGATTTCAACCAAATTTTGCATGAATATTACTTGGAGGTCGGTTCAACACATAGGCTATATATTATCACGCTTTCACCTACGGGGGATGAGCAATGAACCATTATTTCTATTAGCCTTTCTACAACCGTGTGTGGAACAACACCACTTATCCACATATTGCGTATTAGTTGATCGGGCTATTATCAAGCTTTAACAAAAAAATCACACCTTTACTATGTATAACTTGGGCAGAAAATAAAATTTTAAAATCCTATGTTTTGCCAAGGTAAGGGTAGCTCCATCTATGATCTATAAAATACAACAAAAATGTCAATGTGCGATTCGTAAAATTACCTACCATACAAATTCATAAATGAAGTTGAACATTTTCTGTAATTAATCATATTGCTGTGTTATTTTTCTTGGTAATTTAATATTGTTTATAAATTTTCCGTGCCACGTGTTGGAATGAAAATTTAAGAAAATAATAGTATTTAGCTAAATTGGAAACAGCTCCATCTAAATCATTCTTCGAATATTAATGTCAAATTAAAAAAAGGCGGAATTAGAAGTCATCATTTTTAACCATAACCCGATGGAGTTGTGCATTTTTTCCATAAACTTAAATTGGGCTAGGGTTTTCTTTTGTCTTCCAGTTAATTGGTGGCATAAAGTAACCGTGAATACTTATATTTTTGGTGTATTTTCTTATTAAAATAAATTATTGATTCTTATAAAAAATGTTTGAATATCCTAAGAGAAAAGAGTAACATTGATCTCTGGCAACCTGTGCTGACACTGAGCCAAGGTTGACTCCTATTATAGAAACTGTAGGAGTCCTATATTTTGAGAAACAAGCTCATTCTTAGAGTTCAGCCAGGGCCGCGGTAACTCTTTCGAACAATCCCGCAGCCCCGGAAGGGGAAACAGGCTCAGACGTATACACCGGATGTTATGACGATAATCATTCGTATGTAAAATAGTTAAACGCAGTTTTTGAATGCGCAAATACACAACATACGCGTCGAATTTCAGAGAAAACACTTTCTCCTTCTGAAGACCATTTAGAACAGACACACCACAGTCAGATACGAGTTGTATCTAAAACAACGCATTCTAGATAACTACGCTTAATAAATGATTCAGTTAGAAGGACAGAATAATGCCTTTAAACGTTTTTGCAAAATGCGCTAACATTTTTGCAAACATACATTCCCAACTTAGACTCTCATGGTCTTTTCTGTACGCGTGTATTATCATCCGTTTGTGTAGCTTAATTGGAGGATTAGGAGAAGGAACCCAACAAGATATTTAGTGTTCGTGGAGGCAATTTGTGGCGTCGGCCTCTTACGCCCGGCCTCATGATCTGGAGCGAGAGGAAATGGGATACCGTTGCCTCCTTCTGTAAAGCAGTTATGCTAGAGAAGGAGGAAGTGAAGCGATCGAGAATTCGCACCTATCATCCCAGCCACGGCGGTGGGCATGAAAGACACCACCGGCGCCGGGTGTTGAGAGACGACCCTCGGCCACCGTAAACGTGGGTCCGTGGGCGGTGAGTTATGAGTGGCTCATCATCCTTCCGTCTCCTTAGAGACATCAGGCCTGTGTCGGCAGTCTGCTTTGCTCCACGCACTCCTCAGAGAGAATCCGCAATCCCCAGTGGGGCCACTAGAGCCCAAGCCTGCTGGGGCTGCGAGATTGTTCGAAAGAATTACTACAAACCTGGCACAGAGGGCCCTAGAAGGAACACGGTGGGTTTTAATCAGTAAAAGTCTGACGCTCACGCTGCACCAACAGCAGGACGGGTCATCTGTTGATTTCCCATCGAAAAAAATAATAATTGTGTCACTGTTGATCATCCTTTTCTGTTATTATTGGACCATGAGGTTATTTTGGTGCATGATTGGCGGACGATGCACAAAACCAACGTGGTCCTTCTTGATTAGAATTATTGATATGCTTCATATTGGCACAGATGGCCTACTAACGCAAGCACTTTCACTAAGCTAGGTGTTATTAAGTGTTCAGTCGATATATGTATGTAGCAGTAGTCGCATATCCAGAATTGTCTTTCAGACGCACATTTATCGTTGAATGATTAAATTATTAGCAGAAACGGGAGATAATAAAACGAACCGTGGCCAAATTTGGTCATTTGTCAGAATTTTCAAAGCGGTTTGGCGGATTAGCTATCCACATCCTATCGTTATTTGTCTTTATGTTTCAAGTCATGCAAAAGATGGCATTTAAACTTCCACCGAAAGAACGTTTATAATATTTAGCGCCATTTTTTGGCAAACTGCGACCTTTGTGCCCGAACATGCTAGCATAGACTCGCACAGATCCGAACACATTTTTTGTGTTCGCGGACTAATGCGAATCTTTCTGTGGAAATCCGTCTCAACGAAGCTGCGTAAGTGTTTAGAAAATTTGCATACAACATTGTTTCCCCATAGAGTGAAATTATCGCTTCGAAAAAGGGGGCCAACTAGGTAGATGATAGTGTGAACCCAGGCACTGAGTTCTTGAACTCACATTACATTTTTCTCAACTATGTTGGTGTTGACATCCTTTCAAACTAAATCAATTTTAGTACCAATTATTTTTCTTCTACCTACCTATGTCTAATATCCTAACCCATCTTCATTTGGGCACCACACCACGTTACCACTTAAGAATGTTTGACCGGCTTTCTGACTTCTGACTACTTAACACCTTTGCCAAACTCAAAGCTTACGAACCTAGATCGGCCAACCCGAGCGGCTATTAGTAGGTAATCTGCTAGCTCATCAGTGGCTTGCATATGTAGTTCTATATCGCCCACGTAGACGAAGTCGCGGGCAACAGCTAGTATTGAAATAAAATTTTTTTTTTTTTTAAATATTGAAATAATGGAATTAAAAATGGAACACGAATTTTATTTTAAGGCGTTTTTTTTGTATAAAATCAAATAAGAATTTCAGCCAAGCTTAATAATAGAAATATTTTAAATCGTGTTGACGCAGCCTTGTCCCGAAATTATTGAAAAGTGAATGTGACCTGTTCTTAGAAACCCTAATGGAAAATTCAGACCAAATAATTAACATTTTTACGCTATACTTTTATAAATAAAAGAAAAAAAAATGGTGGATCACTATTGAATTTTGCTTCATTACAACAAGCGAAATAGAAATTTAATTTCTTTTTGAGTATTTTTTAAGAAGTCTGTGGCAGAAAGATTCACTTGTTTCTCCGCGTGCAAATCTCATTAGAGAGTTAACTAGTCTCAGTGAACTTAGGACAGAAACTAGATTTAATTAAAGTTCTCATGGTCTTAGTAGTAACACCCTCTAGCTACACTGAGGTATTCAACTTCTAATCTCCATTTCAATTGCATATTTACTGTATTTATGTAAATTATTACGAAGTCCAACATCGTATACGCTCGGTTTATCTACGTTCGACATATTCCGCGCGGTAAAAAAATCTGTCACACGTTTCTACGTGCTATCGTTTGAATCGGTAGCTTTTAATTGTTGATTTTCGCTTGCGTATGTAAAAATCGGGTGGAAAATCGTAAGTGTGAAAAATATCTAGTTAAGGAATAAAAAATATTGTTTTTTTTTTTATTAAAAATCGAACACTACTCCATCATTCTCCGTAGCGAGGAGCCTCCAAAAATGGTAGATCAGAGCGAACATCCATCAAAGAGTTCCATTCAAAATTGAAAGAACTATTTGTTTGTCTTATTTGCTTCCCTCGTATGATTGATGTCCCTTATGTAGAGGGCTGCCGTTTAAATAAAATGTAGATTATATTTGTATGGGAATTTATGTAATCTTTTTCTGCAGGTTTATTTGCAAAGTTGTAGCATATGCATATTTTTAAATATTTCACATTAAATACTACTGATACTATACTCAAAAAGTTGGGTGACATGCAAGAAATCAGGGAAGAAATACTATATCAATTTTATTTATTAATAATACATACTGTATTTTTATCAACAGTAATTATTTTATCAGCTAAATTGGTATTACATTGCAAATTAAATAAACACAGAAAAGTAAGTCTAAGCTTACACGTACAAAAAGGTGCATAATCTTTCTTTGGATGTCGGGTAAAAATAAGGTGAAAACCCCGGGACTGAGACATAAATTCTCCAACAAACGGGTCGTGGTGCTATAAGTCCAAACTTTAGCCGAGGAAATTAGCTCGGACAACTTGTGCCAACTTGTTTCAACTGAGAGTGTTTTCTTTGGTTACGAATTTCTCGTGTACTTTCGAATTTATTTTCGAGTTTCAGTTACAAGTGTTTTTAGTCTGTTGAAACATTTTTTTTTTGGAGATCGTCGAATATTTCAATCATGGATACCTTTTCAGGATTTTTAGGTGACCTAGGTGACAGATTGGGTGCTGCGGAAGGAATTTTACTTACTAAAACCTTTGTCTACCTATGTTATTTCTAGAGCCTGTTGTGAACCAATAATTCCCGGCACGAGTCCGAGTCCGAAATCCGCCTAGATTAAGCATTTTTTTGTGCTGTTGCATTGACTTTAAATAATAATAATACATCGAGAAAACAAAAAAAGAAGAAAAAACTAGGCAAATGAAAAATCTCAACACCATAATTAACCCTAATTCAGTTAAAGTATTTCCACGGAGGTTTACTTAAATCAAATTTGAGTGTAAAATGAAGTTGTAACAGGGTTGTGAAACTGTCGGAGCGCGGCCGACCGCTTCTAAATCCTATTATTTTCATTTACAGTACAGTTCTCTTTATGTTTTGAGGTGTGTAGCGTAAAAGTTTAGAACGTAGGACCCCTAGAGTATTGAGAGCTAAAAATGCTACTATTTAACTAGCAGACTATTGAAAGGTTTCTAGATATCTTTGAAACTGCTGAACAAATCAAATATAAAATATTTCACCATTTAAAACGCATCAACTGCAGGACATAGGCCTCCCCTAAGCTGGGGGGGGATTTGGGCATACTCACCGTGCTGGGCATGTGTGTTGGCGAAAGCACTGGTGTGCAGGGATATTTTTTTGTTTTTTTTTTCTAGCCTTCGAGATGCTTCTGCCTATATCCGAGCAAGGCATTTAATGATATCTTATGGTGTATATGTCTATGTACGGTGATCATACCGCCATCAATCGTCGCCTGAGCCTCGTCTGTTTTTAATCTTCGTATTTCACTATTGGTTGGAAAGCTATGTCTAACTCTGGTAATGCAACATAAACACCACTTCACTATTATTCTAAACTAGATATTGTGTGAATTCTAAACCTGCGTATTTATCTGAATATTAATGTAAGTGATATGTATGTAGGATGTTCCTCTCTATGTACACAAGATTAATAGCATAATCTGCTCTTAGAGACGTATGAAGGTCGACGTCTGGAGATCGGATATAACATGGAAATACCCTTTAGTGCCTAAACCATACTGTTGGAAGTTCACGCCCAGCGAATATGGGGCAATAGTACCTCGACAAGACTATATAGCCTAGATTAAACTGTACGTAGGTAAGTAATTCGGCCATCGGAGCATACGAGTCGTAGAACAAGTTTGTTAAGATTTAAGTCTTACCAAAATTGTTCCACACCAAAACATGAAGAAAATAAATTGAATTTTAAAACTGCTATTTTTAATTTAGCTGTCAAACCCCTTTGGAAGTAAAATCGTAATAAATTAATTGAAATACACAATATAATTATTGAATTGTTTCCCAACTTTCCTGAGTAAATGAGTCATCCAGCTAGAAAAAAACGATTAAACCCAATAAACAGAAGTCGAACCCATCGAATTACCAAACAATTTTAGTAGCTATTGTAGAGAAGCCACTGACATCAAATTGATTAATCAACGATGATTACCGTTCATGTTTGATTGGATTTGAATGCGGACGTCAATTGACGTGCGTTTAGTACCGCGAATGTTAACTTCATAAACCCACGCATAAACCTCATTTCAATATTGGAACGTTGTACTTGAATTTAAGGATATTGAGAGCATTTCCAGTTCTGAAATTTGTTAAAACCTCAGCAAATCAGCACCAATGTAAGAGACCTAAAAGCGAAGCTCAGAGAAAAGTAAGAAAATACTGTGTGATTCAATGAAAACTGGTACTTAGGTGATAAGAATACACACAATTTAGGCTATGCCTTCTAAAAATAGACATTGAAAACATAGATAAAAGTTGTCTTAATCGCCTACCAATCTAAGCTTACTTTCATTAATCACAGATTTGTGTAAATTCGTTTTTCTAAGAGTTTCTAGATGGTAGGCTAGAATAGAGTAATTTACCATTACTGAGAATTCACATCGAAAGCCGTCACAACACGTGGGTGTGCCACCTACGAAAATGTTGATCTGTGGGATTGGTCAAAAAAGTTACCTAATAATAGTGTATTTTTAAACAACTTGAAAAACGAAAGATAGAAGAGAAAGAGGTTCTTAATTCGTCGGAATCTTCGATTTTTATGGTTGCTCACCGATTACTCAAAATACCATATTTTAGTCAATAAGAGTCTGACAATTCCTTATGAAGCACCAACAGCTGTCAATTGATGACCTACCACCCTCCTTAATTCAATCGACATCTAATCAAATCTACAAATAGAATGAAAGCAAAGTTGTAGCAACAATAAAATGATGTTCGGCCAGTCGGACAATCCACTTGTACCACAACAAGTTGTTAACTTGTGGACAAGTTGTGACTTGTTCCAGTACAGAGGTTCACGGTATTGTTACTCAGAATAGAATCCACTGCACTTGGTTATCTCTTGTGGGTTGTTCGGCCATTTAATTAAGAGTTGTGACTATGTTGTTCATGTGGACTTTGGTCTACTTATTTTTCTTGCCTGTGGCTGTACGGTTCTGGAATACGAGGTGGGGACGTGAGTTGATACATTTACTTTGTGCAGCTGTTATTGAGTTGCTGAAGAAAATTCTTTGTTGGTTAATCATTTGGCATGCTTGTATAGCGCGTATCAAATGACGAAAATAGTAAATTTTACAAAGTCTATAGGTACCATACATATTTTTGTCATTTTTGTAAACGCTATCTGCGTTTTCTCCAAAAGTTAAGTTAGCAAAAAGTTAAATTATTCTACAAGTAAAATCGGGTAATGAATCGAAGTACGTAGGTACCTACTGGTTATTATGATTACTTTTGTGACCTTACGTTTTACACCTTGACAGGTTTTAAAGTAGATGATAAAACGAAATGCACAAAAAAAAGTGCACGCACAAATAGGTACCTAAGTACAAGCACTTAAATCCACTATTCATTTATTTTAATTCCTGAAGCTTTAATCAAAATATTTGCATACACCTTATTTTTACAACGTTAATAAAGCTCGAAAATGCTAAAAATCTGTTCACTGACAGCCATGAGTAATACAGACGAGGTAAAATTAACTAAGTTACGTTATAAAATACGTTTTTACGAGCGTTTAAAACTTTAGCACTTGGCTATTGTATGTACAACGGAATTTAAGCTTTATAGAAGAGAATATTGCATAGTTGTTTTACAAAAATGGTTTAGTGATTATTTTGTATTGCATATTGCATGTGTTCTAAGTTGAGTTTAAAATAAAAGAGCTTGAATAATCTTCTAAACTCTGAAATAACTATTAATATATTAAATATATTTTTTCTTTTTTACTAATTTTATTTGTTTGTCATTATAATGAAATTACGAACAAGAATAAAGCCACGCTGTGATTAACAGCCAGTTTTGTGTAATCTATTTTGCAAATTCAATTGTAATAAGCACATAATTTAAGCATAGGTAGGTACTTAATTAATTCAGAAAATAATATCCCACCAAAAACATTCTGTAAAAAACTAGCCAATTCTCGCTGAAGCTGCTTGTTTATCTCTAAAAAGTAATGAAATCTAGACAAAGTCGTGCTGAGTCTAAGGATTCTTACTGCGATTTCTTTACTATTATTATAGTTAATGCTATATGACTGGCCGTTGATCATTCTTTAAACGTTAGTGAGTACAAGTCAATGGCCAGTCATATAGCATTAACTATAATAGTAAAGAAATCGCAGTAAGAATCCTTAGACTCAGCACGACTTTGTCTAGATTTCATTACTTTTTAGAGATAAACAAGCAGCTTCAGCGAGAATTGGCTAGTTTTTTACAGAATGTTTTTGGTGGGATTTTCACTATCTTTTGTCGATATAACGTGATGCCTTATTGATAGCACCAGATGGCGTTGAGTTGATTCCTCTACATAGTATGGTTGGCTTTTATTTGGTTTTTCTATCTAAGGGCACAGGCTACCGTACCGATCTTCGATTATCCAGTGTGTAGTAGTATTTCCTGTAAGTGTGGTCATATAAAATCCTATACTCGTTCCAATTTCATGCCTCTGACTGTGAAGTCACAAAGTCTATTTTGTATGATCAATGAGGTGAACTGAGTGTCGAAAATACGAAAACTTTGCTTCGTCTTAACATCGTGAAAATTAATGACCTACAGACATATGAAATTCTGAGTTTTTAAACGTAACTGTGATATCAGCTTTCCGGATAATGAAAATTTCGGTTTCTGGTACTTATTCAGAGGTTCTTCAAACAAGAGGTGAAAATTGCGTCGAAATGGTTCCAAGTAAAGATGGACGGCAGTTGTTTCTTTGCGCCTGAGACTTGGGCGGGGGCACTAACGTGCCCCCAAAATCATACGCGAAATCAGCGTTAGTATATTTTTATTATACCCTAAAAGTAAATTTTCCTCTTGCAATTTCTTATTAGTTTCGGTAGGGTAATGACATGTTTAAGATGTTTACAAACATAGACTCGCTTAAAAGGCAAAAAAACAAATCGATAGTCAGTTCCTGAGATTATGACTTTCAACCAACCTAAAAGAACTCGTCAAATTAAGAATTAATAGTACATATATACGAGGCATAACAATCTGTTTCCACAATGCACCGGCAATACTAACCGCTTGGATTTAAAACTCTAGGCTTTTCAATCCACCATACTTATAATCTATTATTCTTATTGCAAGCACAACAAGTTATATATGTTGGACTAGGTCATCAGTATGGGCATCGATTCATTAATGTGGCGAGCCGATTATGAATAACGGATCAGCTCTAATTGGGCTAAGTGATCTAAATGTCACTATCAAAACCTAAACACAACATAAAATCTTCACGAGCACCTATTTATGCACCATCAGCAAGACGAGCCGCTGTATGCTGATGCGGTCTCTGATTGGTCCAAATTTATACCGTGTACGCCGTTCTTTACCCTCTGCACCGCGTTCAAAATTGGTTTAATACAAACGACATACAAGAATGTCATGTAGAATATACATAATGACGTGCAATTGTGATAAATAATGAAGTTTAGATTTAGTTTATCACTTCAGCCCAATAGAAGCTAGAGCATTATTCTAATGCTCGGCACATTATTGAAAATAATGCCACATTAATCACCTAGTCCATAACATATACTTACTTGTGTGTGCAATAAAGATTATAGCATTATAAAGTATGGTGGAATTAAAGCCTAGTTTATCCAAGCGTTAGTAGTTGCCGGGTTGCATTGCTGGAAACAGATTGTTATGCCTCGTATATTACTGTACTATAAATTTAAGTTGACGAGTCTTTTAGGTTGGTTGAAGTGATAATCTCAGAACTGAACTATCCGATTGGTTTTTTTGCCTTTTAGATCAGAGTCTTGTTTGTAAACATCTTAATAAAATGATAACCTACCAATAATAAGAAATATGCAAGAGGAAAAATATTACTTTTTAGGTATAAAAAATTTATGACTAACTGCTTGTCTGCGTATGCTTTGGGGCAGCGGTAGTGCCCGCAAGTCCGAGCGCAAAGCACACACTGCGTACCATCTTTACTGGAAACCATTTCGACGCATTTTCAAGCCCTGTTTGAGAACACCTGAATAATACCAGAACGCCGAAAATTTTCATTATCCCGGAAAGCTATAATTCACATACGTAAAGAACAGAATTTCAGTTCTGTGGTCATTTAATTTCAAAGTTAAGCGAAACCAAAAGTTTCGTATTTCGACACTCACTTCCACTTCATGATCATCAAAATAGAACTAATGTACTTTCCAATAAAGTCAGAAGCTTGAAATTTGGAACCGATTAGGAATTTAATGACAACATATTAGGAAAACTACAAAACTAGGAATAATCGAAGATCTGGAGTACCTGGTGACGCCTGATTAGAAAACCACAAGAAGCCAACCAAACTATTAGAGGAATCAACATAACCCTTAGGTAGATTATCAAGATTAAGCTCACGTTCTTCTTCTCTAATTTACTCAAAAAGAAGTTTTGAATTCCCACCAAAAACATTTCTGTAAAAAAACCTAGCCATTTTCCGCTTGAAGCTGCTGTTTATCTCTAAAAGTAATTGAATTAGACAAAGTCGTGCTGAGTCTAAAAGGATTTCTTTATCTTGGCGATTTTCTTTAACTTTAATAAGTTTGCTAATATTGACTGGCCATTGACTTGTCTCACTAAAAGTTTAAAGAAATGATCAACGGCCAGTCATATAGGCATTAACTATAATAATAGGTAAAGGAATCGCAGTAAGAATCCTTGACTCAGCAGCGACTTGTCTAGATTTCATTACTTTTAGAGATACAAATTCAATGCAGCTTCAAGCGAGAATTGGCTAGTTTCTGTTACAGAATGTCTTTTGGTGGGATATTATTTGCTGATTATTTAGTACCTACCTACTGCTTAAATTATGTGCCTTATTAAATTGAATTTGCAAAATAGAATTACACAAAAGGCTGTTAATCACAGCGTGGCTTTATTCCTTTGTTCGTAATTTCTTATAATGACAAACAAATAAATTAGTAAAAAAAATATATTTAATCTAATATTAATAGTTATTCAAGTTTAGAGAAGTATTCAGCTCTTTTTATATTAAACTCAACTTAGAAATACACAATGCAATATGCAATAGACAATAATAATTCACTAAACAATTTTCGTAAAACACTTGCAATATTCTCCTTCTATAAAGCTTAAATTCCCCGTTGTACATACAGATAAGCCAAGTCTAAGTTTTAACTGCTCGCGTCAAAAAACGTCATTTTTATTAACGTACATTAGTTTAATTTTACCCTTGGCTTTTTGCCAATATAATATTCTTTTAAAATATTCGGTCCTTCATACTGGCTCAGGAACGTGCAACGTGCCCAGTGTTTCGATTGTTGGTTTTTTGCATGTTTCGAGCATCATGCATGAAACTCTGCTAATCCGTTTTGTGTGTGGTGGCGGTGGCGGCATGGTGGCTCGGCGCGGTCTGTACTCATCTTGTCATGAATCAGATCTTACCGATTCGTAGGCCTGAAGCATTTATTTAACCGTCTAATCATGTTCACCAACTAACGATAATTAAGGGATAGGTTTTAATTGCAAATTCATGTATAACTTGATTTAGATGGAATGACTATTCTCACTAGACTAAAATAAATGAATGGCTTCACTTAGGTGGCTGTACTAGTACCGAACCGTGTCTGGCTGGGTTGGCGCGCGGTGCATTTACTTTCAGTGTTAGCTTGCTTTGCAAATTCTCGAACGTTTAGGCCTCATTGATGGAAGCCTTGTCAAGGTGGTTAAACGTAGGTCCCACAAAAGGAATTCATTCAATTAACCAGTTAGTTCTACGTACTCGGATTCATACCGGATTACGAGGAATAAAATGCTTAACTAACTTGGACGGAAAGACAGGATGCTAGAAAAGTGAAGGCGGTCATTATGGGATGAGACAAAAATTCGAACTAGAAAGGATATTAAATAATTGACCACTGTCCTATAGGTAAAACTATTTAGACTTGTAAAAAATTGTATAAATTGCTCCTTAAATATTTCTTATTCGGTCATTTTTTAGGTAGCCGCTCAGAGCTTTGTATAATGTTAGTCTTTTTACAAGGCATTGGGCCAAAAGACTGAAGATAATACTACTTCTCAATTTGAATTCGTCTTCTCAGGGCAACTTCAATTTAACAGGCTGCACAAAGTTACATGTATCAAACTTCACGTTCCACTCGGCTATTTCCAGAACCGGTTACAGGCCCCAGAACAGGGCGGTAATCTATAAAGCAAGAAGGCCTAATAAAGATAGAAATTATTTCCAACAAGGTTCGACAAAGTAGAAATCATTACTATTTAAGGGGTTTTTATTTTTTTATTTTAATCATTAATTTTCAAGGCATCAGGCCCAATATTATATTACAATAACTACACACATCAAAAAAATCTTAAGGATATTTTTTTCATGGGGACTTTTTTATGTGGATTTTCAAGAGCTTGTATTCCAAGGAAATGATCGTAAGAAAAGAAACCAGCAAATTATAGTTCACAGTTCTAGTTTGGAGATCTTCCTTGAATGTCTTTTTTTAAATCTCTAGTTTTGGATACATAAAGAAATCACGAGAAAATTAAGATTTTTTCTCAACTTTGGAAAGCTTAACAAGTTCATAAAAAATTTTTTTCTTTATCTACTCAAGCTTTTTTTGAATTTAATTGCGCCTTTCATTTAATGTAACGGTTTAGTTTGTACGATGATTTTCACAAAGGAATTGTCGTCAATGCAAGCACAATGTCTCTTCAGCACTTTGTTTTAATCATTAGTCTGTAAATAATGGTTGAAGTGAAATCATAAGTAGGGTTTTTGAAATCTAAGACAAATTTTCTAATAAGAAACATGGATAGATGATGTGTGGTATAAATTTTTTTTGGAGTATTTATATCTTTCGTTTTGAAAAAAGGTCAAAGAATGGCGTATTGAAGGATATTTGGAAATATTGCTGTAATTTTTTTTGATTGCAATTGGATTGAACGGAAGGATATGGAGGGTTAATTTTTTTAACATTAAGATATCTGGAATAGCCGCTGAGAATTCAATACATACGATTTTAATTTTTCTTAATTTGAGGCTTTAACTGTTCGCTATCCAAAAATGAACAATTCCTGAACAAATTACCAATTCTACCGATTTTTTCATAAAATTAAGTTTTACTCTAAAATTTTTCATTGGTATCATCAAATGGTGAATTCTCGTTGCAAATATTCAGTATTTTTGCAAATGATTTTTTTACCGTCCTAATTTTTATCCTTGAAAGCAGTAATAATGCAAGAACATTTGTTGCATTACTCCGAGTACGAGGCACGTGAAAGATGATTTTTGGATGAGAAATGATTTTCTTACTTGTGCTCTTTACGTGGCAAAAAATGTAGATGAAATAAAAAAAAAATGTGAGATTTATTTTTACTGTAATTTTTTTAACTTGTTTAGAATTTGTATTTTTTGCGATCTGAAAGTTTTAAAGCCTCCGAATTAAGAAAAATGAATGCGAGTGGTTTGAATTTCTCAGGGATTTTCCGGGGATATTCTAATGTTAAAAATTAATCCGATATTCTTCATTCACAGCATTTGCATCAAAATTCAGCGCAAGTATTACCAAATTCCTTCAATACGCATTCTTTGAGCCTTTTTTCAAACGATGATATTACTCCAAAAAATAGTTTGTGCCGGCATCATCTATCAAGTGGTTTATCATTGGATATTTTGTGTAGATTTTCACTCTACTTGATTTTCTATTCATATTATTTTTTAAAAAACAAAGAAGTAGATTGTACCAAAGTGAACGAGATCATTTTTGCTTTGATTGAGCTGATAAATTCCTTTAGAAATGTGCGTAACAACTACCGGTTACTTAATGAGCGCCTTATTTTCAAAAAAGCTTTGGAGTGAGATTAAGAAAAAAAATTTTTTTTATGAACTTGTAGCTTTCCAAGTTTGAGAAAAATTCTGTAATTTTTTCTTCGTTTGATTTTCTTTAGTGTTTCGCAAACTAGAAGATTTAAAAAAGGAATCGAAGGATAGATTCAAAACTAGAATCTTGAACTTATAATTTGCTGGTTTTCTTTTTTCTGGTAGCGATATTTTCCTTGGAGATGATCAGCTTTTTTGAACTATCAATAGAAAATCGTCATGAAAATTCCTTAAATTTTTTTGATGTGTGTATTACTTTTATAAACTTAAACATACTATAAATCCATATTTAAACATAAACATTGCTTAAAAATAATGTACACGAAGTGTCGGCGTCGTGTTTTCGCTGACTGGTGTCACGTAGCTGGCACGAACCGGCGTACTATAACCGCATCGGCCAGAAATCTCCTTGAGGTAAGCTTTTCGAGAAATGGTTGGACATGCACCACGCACGACTTAAAGTTGTTTTTGTGACTCGGCTCCAACTCTCTCAGCCCTCAAGGTCCAGCTGGTCTTGACGCGACTATTACTTTGATTATACTAGACGAGCCGTGCACG
The DNA here is from genome assembly GCA_002382865.2 of Heliothis virescens. Lineage (NCBI taxonomy): Eukaryota > Metazoa > Arthropoda > Insecta > Lepidoptera > Noctuidae > Heliothis > Heliothis virescens. The sequence continues at coordinate 8,822,383 of NWSH02000437.1, read as the reverse complement.
TGCGAGGCAGGACGGGGCGCAAGATTGCAAAACTCCACGAACATTTTTATGATTCCATTTTCATGTCGGTGGACGCGGACGACGTAGCATAAATAACACATATAATGTTTCGTTTAGGTTTGAATCCGAGCCTCGTCCGTGCCTGCCCGGGACATGGGCGTGCTGTCACGGTGCTAGCATAATTCTCAATTGGTGCAATTGACCGAAAGGAATGCTCCAGAAGATCAACTTTGAGATTCTGGAGTTATTAATCCAGTAGTAATACCTAATCTTGCAGCCTCATGACACAAGTTTGAAAATGTCTAAACTCAACTTTCTTCTTACGAACATCAGGGAACGCTTGAACTGGATGCGCAAGTGTTACTGACCCAGAGAATGGATCGCCGCGTCATTCGGTCTCTGATCATGCACTAAGAATGAATGAGTGGATGAAGTGAAGGCCAGTACGGACCTGAGGGCACGGTAACCATAAGTCGTAAGAAGAGCTGGAATGAAGTTCGAAGTGCCGGACCGTTAATGTAATTGTAGATAGCAACTTCAAATTGTGATATGATTTTTAAATTGGTTAATTAAAAGTTTTTCGAGTTAACATGGATATTGTATTTTATTTCGTAATTGCACGACTGTGTAATGCTAGGTGTTTTTAATAACTTTACGAGGCGGCAGCTTCTTTTTATGGGGCTCAAAAAATGTAGCGGCTTGTGGATTGCTTTAAGTACAGCAAAATTTACACACATCAAAAGTGTCTAGGGATATACTATCATTTGCTAATTGATATTTATTCTTTTTTTTTGCGAATTTCTTCAATGAAGTGTCCTTTGTTAGTCTACAGTTACAGTAAGAAACACAGCACGCTTTGCTTCGCCATTTTCCTAGTAAGGATTATAATTTTGGACTACTATATTAAAGTTTGATTACAAGACTGAAATAAAACAGTTTTTAAGGGTTACAATGTGTAATTAAGGTATTAATAATCTTGTCTGTGTGTTTGTTGTGAGTTTTCCACAATAAGAACAATTGATTTTTGCAATACTCAAAATTTTGGTTTCATGATTGTTTTGCAATATACGTGATGTGTGGAATGGCGACCATTTTTTTGCATACAACTAAAAGATCTTGCCAGTGATATACCATCCATAATTCGGCAGAGCTGTTTCTGAAGATGTTCCATGGTATGCTCAATCTGAGTTCAAGTTGATGACTTGGAGCAGGAGGGCATGGAATGATGTTAGCTGCGGCGAAAGTCTATTAGACTCTCGGGTGTGGCGGATCGTACATTTAGCCGTTTTAGACTTAAAAGAAATCTTTGACACGTATCTGTTCCCGTTCCTTACTTTTTAATTAACTTGAAGTGCTTCTGCCTGAATAGTGAGGAACAATTGTTTTTTTTTGGAATTTAGATAGCTACATGTCCGGAATCAGAATACTAATAGTGATAATAGAACCCGAGAAGTGTTCTGGAGTTTCCAAAGGCAGTATCCCTTCGGCCATCATATTTTATGTTTATATCATGAATCTCTATATTTAAATATGAAAATAACAAATATCTTCACTTCATTTTGTTTACGCAAAAACGCACTTCGAATTGTAGGACACTTATTTATTTTGTAAATTGATGTGGTGTATGACCTGCTAGATTGCTACTGCAAATAAACCTATTGACATCTTGTTACTCCATCGGCCGATGATTGCTTTAAAAAGCTTTTTTCATACACTTGTCGAGTGAGCTGCAGGTGTTTAATATAACAGCCCTAGTGTCAGAGTTTTCTCAAATCCCTGCAGGCCTCTAATGTGGATTAATAACTAA
>NWSH02000437.1:8806683-8820551 GCA_002382865.2 Heliothis virescens | reverse complement strand
AAATTAAATGACCTACAGACTTGAAATTCTGGGTTTTACGTATGTGATTATAGCTTTCCGGATAATGAAAATTTCGGCTTTCTGGTATTATCCAGAGGTTCTCAAACAGAGGGCTGAAAATGCGTCGAAATGGTTCCAGTAAAGGATGGTACGGCAGTGTTTGCTTTGCGCTCGACTTGGCGGGGGCACTGCCGTGCCCCCAAATGTAANGCTCTCTGACTTTATTGGAAGTACTAGTTCTATTTTGATGATCATGAGTGAGTGAGTGTCGAAAATACGAAACTTTGCTTTCGCTTAACTTTGAAATTAAATGACCTACAGACTTGAAATTCTGGTTTTTACGTATGTGATTATAGCTTTCCGGATAATGAAAATTTCGGCTTTCTGGTATTATCCAGAGGTTCTCAAACAGAGGGCTGAAAATGCGTCGAAATGGTTCCAGTAAAGATGGTACGGCAGTGTTTGCTTTGCGCTCGACTTGGCGGGGGCACTACCGTGCCCCCAAATCATACGCGGAAGACAGCGTTAGTCATATTTTTATTATACCTAAAAAGTAAATATTTTTCCTCTTGCATATTTCTTATTATTGGTAGGTATGACATTTTATTAAGATGTTTACAAACATAGACTCGCATCTAAAAGGCAAAAAAAACAAATCGGATAGTCAGTTCCTGAGATTATCACTTTCAACCAACCTAAAAGAACTCGTCAACTTAAAATTATAGTACATATATACGAGGCATAACAATCTGTTTCCAGCAATGCAACCCGGCAACTACTTAACGCTTGGATAAAAACTAGGCTTTAATTCCCACCATACTTTATAATCTATTATTCTTTATTGCACACACAAGTATATATATGTTATGGACTAGGTGATTAATGTGGGCATTATTCATAATGTGCGAGCATTATGAATAATGTCTAGCTCTATTGGGCTAAGTGATTAATTACTATCTAAACTTCATTATTTATCACATTGCACGGTCATTATTATATTGCTACATGACATTTGTGTCGTTTGATAATAAAGCCAAATTTGACGCGGTGCAGGGAGGGAAGAACGCGTGACACGGTTTGACCAATCAGAGACCGCTATTCAGCATGCGGCTCGTGCGGCGGGCGCTATTGTTTGTGTTTAGTTTTGCATTGTAAGCGAATACGGACGAACGCGGATAGGTTTTAATTTCGTAAGTCATTGTCCAAAAAATATATATCCTAGAACATTAGCTGAAAGTTAGGTTTTAATGACAGAAACGAATTGCTGTAAATCCGACTGCACGCAGTCTTGTCTGCCCTACCCCTAGAGTGTAATTCAAAATCGCGTAGGCGTGGGACCGCCGGAGCCCCGCAGCGCCGGAGCCGTGACAGAAATCATGCTTGCTGCAAAAAACTGAAACTTCCACAATGACAAAACAATGACGTTCCAAGCTTTACAAAATCTGACTGATTACTTAAATTGTTCAACATTTAGTTTATTTTAAGTAACAATAAAAATGAAAAATTACTGATATAATTTGCTTGTATTACTCTGCCCAAAGGGCGATGTACAATATGTAGAATGCCCGGTCAATTAGATTATTTGAATGATTATTATTAAATTGCTCTGTCAGATTGGCCATTTTTCATAATGACCGGGCATTATGTATAATGCCTAATTGATCATTTGGTCCACAACATATACACAGATTAAAATAGAGAGGTTATGTACAACGGCGAGCTTAACCCAATATTGGGTTCTCTAACAGCCAACCTGGAGTGATTGAGTGATTCGATGGGGGTACGGCAAAAATGTGCAACCTTTCCAAATAATTCACTATATACTTATATAATATATATAGCACCTTAATAAAATATATATGACATAATATATACAAATACATACTTACACAATAATACAAATGTCATGTTGATAAATAGTGTTCCTTAATTCGTTTCTTAAACACATCCAACGATGGACTTTCGCGAATAGTATGTGGAAGAGAATTCCAAAGTCTCACGGCACGAACAGTGAATGATCCATCATAGCGGCTTGAAGTATGGGGAGGGACTCGAAGATGAAGAGATAAAGAAGAGCGACAAGGTTTGCCTCTGGGAACAAGGAACTCAAAACGTTCCCGAAGATAACTTGGAGAGAGAGGATTGTGAAGCACAGAGTAAAGAAAAGAAAGAATGTGAGCGTCTCGACGCCGCCGAATAGGCAGCCACTTCAATTGGCTCCGAAATTCCGANTAGCGGCTTGAAGTATGGGGAGGGACTCGAAGATGAAGACATAAAGAAGAGAATCTAAATTGGTTTAACAGTTTCAAATTGAAAGTCCTAATATTCTCGCACAAAAAGCACATACAAAGCTTAGAAACCATGCTCCAAAAATAGTTCATGTGGCCAAAAAACTAAATGACAGTAAAGTTCCGAAAGTAACACTACTATCCAACGCCATTAACTGATCATAAGAAATAAATGTCATGTAGAAAATCTGACGCCACGACTAATAGGAAAGGACTTTGTCAAGATGACGAGAACGCGGGAAGGGCGGGACTGTCCTCCTCGTCTAACTAAGACAAATGAATAGATCTGCCAAAATGAATCCTACTCGCAACCAAACCCTTATTACAAGGCATTACAGCCTAATTTCGAATGACAATAATTTCTCTAAGCTCAAAGTAATACAGGGTGATAAAATAAAGAGCAATCAATTAAACAGATGACATCTTTTATAACAAATTTTATTCTAACTGTCTTATAACATAATTGTCTTTTGATACTCTTAATCAAAATTTAGGAATGGGAACATTAATCAATTCTTCGTAAGGTACAGCGAGGAAGAATTTCTCAATAGTCTTTATAGCTAATTCTACTGCGTAGTCTACGATGGGTTTTCCGAATTCTTCGGCTACTGTTCTCCAGTTTTCGTTCAAGAATTGAAGCACAGTTGCACCTGTAATTGAAAAAAAAAATTATAAGTTTATTCATGAAATAAAGTATAGAGAGAACAATAATATTTTGATTGTAATAAAATAAAGGAAATTATCAGCATTAAACCTTGATAAGGTGATCATTATGAAGGCAGATAGATATCAGTAAATAAATTGCTGTTTGCAAGTAGGTCAATAGTTTTTATTGCAACTCGGCACATTCACGGATATGCACATCTTGATCGGCACAGGATTTCCTTGGAGGATATAGCGTTGGGGACAATTAAGTAAAATAATTGCTATTGTGGCTCATTGGCAGGCAAATGAAATGAGGACAACGCTGTGCCGATAATTGCGTAGTTTTATTAATTGGTTGAAGTTATTTATGACAACAAATAGGTACACCTACAACCAATAAATTTTAATCATCAATTTAGCAGTTGGCAGCTTAAATTCTATTCTTGTAAAATAATTGTTAGTTGAAGGAAAGAGTCTGTGGAGAGACTTCTCAAAATATATTTTTACTTACTAAGTTCCTTGCTTTCCTTGAAGAGATTCTTAAGGTCGAATGAGACACGATCTCCGTAGTCAAAGGAGTACTTGTAATTTTTCAAAGCGAAATGATTGACGCCTTGGTTGTCTTTTATGTATTTTGTGTTTATGTCGACCTTCATTCTCAGATTGGCTGTAACAAAAATGGGGTGTTTTTAGAATTATTTCGCGAATATGTTTTCTCAATGGGAGATATGAGATGATTGTGTATAAAATGAATTGGGCGAAATAAATAAGTAATTCGTTTTGATTAAAAAGTAAAAGTGTTACTTTTACTTTTTAATCAAAACGAATTATTAATTATTAAACGAACACAAAAAAATGGTGTATAGCCAAAAATTGCTCAAACAAAATTTTCTCATGCTATCTCAATTGTAACTTAAAAATGCATAACATGAAAACGTTTCATATTTAAACAAACAATCGTTTTACATAACAATTTCTTAATCGCACTGCAATGAAACGCGAATGATGTTCAAAATGCAAAGCTGTCAAACTTAAAAGCGAGATAAAGGAAAACTGTAGACATCACAAAACTGTTGAATTATTAATGCCAGTGTTACTTACTCAGCTTTACTTTCGCGTCACCCGCACCGTCAATAGGGAATAGGAGGATTTTTCCGACGGCATCGTAAGTACCCTTGATTGTGAGGTTGCAATGGAAGGCTAGGACGAAGTGACGCTTCTCAAGTTCAGACCTGGAAAAAAATAATTGGAGATTTTTTATTCTGTAGGGTTTTGTATGAGTAGGTTTATTTCGTTTAGATATTTGCCAGAGGGTAATTTAAATTTACGAATGGTATAAGACGGAAAAATTTTAACGAGTTGTTGATTTAGAAAGTAGGGGCATTAAGAAAAACAAAAGTGATGAAGATATAATTTATCTTACTGCGAGAGAAAGCGTATTTCGCAGTTAGATAAAATAAGCGTCTAAAATAGGTTAGGTACTTCATTAAGCACTTTCTTACTATAATTTATTTAAAAACCTAAAGATGTTGACATAATCTCGAGTCGTCAAAACTTACTTTGTTTGATATACCTTGGAAAGTACGTAATTTTAAAATAACGATGATGCTACAAGCCCATCTCGACAAGACTGCGTAAAATATTCAAACAAAGTTCCAACTTAATAATTGAAGTTTGTTTGCGAAGTTGGAATTCTTTACTCGTAATTATGACTCTAAGGGATGAACTCTTAAAAATAAAAGTTAATGCTACAGGTATTAAAAGCTATGGTTACTCGTTTATTTTGACTATTTTTATCGAAATAAGTACAACTTGTATATTTTCATGAAACATGGGTCACATAAAATATCTTTTTCTAGGAAATGTGAAACTGTGTATGTTCTCATGGTCAGTGGGTCAGAATCTGAAGATGGAATCCCAGAGATTCAGAGAAAATATTGAAATCACTTGAAAAATTACAAGCTAGTAAGATAGGAATATATATAATTAGAATATACTATAACTATATAAATATAGAATAAACTATAGGCTTCAGAAATTGAAAGCAGTGCATACGCTTAAAACTTTTTGCACATTTGACTGGATAAGAACAAGGTCAGTCAAATGAATGTTTTGACTTCTAGAATAGTTTTTTATGTAATGTTATTAAATTTTTATTAGCTATGTAATATCATGACCTTCATTTTTTATTTTGAAAATAGCAGAAGCATTTTTTATAAGTATGTATCATAGGAAGTACAAGTTAGATTAATAAACAATATGTAAATTAGATTATAAAATAATGTTCTGTTGTACACATTATTTTTATTAGAGACGAATAATTTATTAATTTGTTTAGGTACAAGGGTGGTAATACCAAATGTTTTTGAGCTATGAACTTCCTGAATATAGAAATATGAGCAAAACATCAATAAATTTCGAATACCCAGGTAGTAACCCCTTTGGTTTACTCCCTCACGAATATTGGACAAACAAATAAAAATTGATTTTGTGTTGCAACAGTGTATAACTCACTCACCGACCGACTACATAACTTGATAAATGTAAGAAGAATCAAATCTAATTTTCATAAAGACTTATTTACTAATACTTTTTTTGAGAGTTTTTTTTTGTCTTTTTCTCCTAAGTAACTACTAAACTGATTTGAAAAATCCTTTAATTTTTAGGGCACACACTATCCTTTTTTTTTTTATATCGATGGGAAATCATCAGTATGACCCCTCTCGCTGTGGGTGACAGCGGAAGGGAGTGTCAGACTTTTACTGACTAAAACCCACCGTGTTCCTTCGGGAGCCCTTTGTGTGCCAGGGCCGCGGTAACTCTTTCGAACAACCCGCAGCCCCGACGGGCTCTGGCCCTAGTGGGCCCCGCAGGGGACACTATCCTCGGGTGTGGAACACGTCGTTTCATACTCGTCCTCGAGGAAATTTTCGCACCAGTTAGTTACTATAAAGAAATGCTTACGATGTTGCAAGGGGAAGATGTCTCCAGATTAACATAAACGATTTTATTTAATGCTGTTTGTTAGTATAATAGCCTATATTTTAATCTAGAAATAGTTCGCTAGGAATGAGAATGAAACCGCGTGATACAGCTAGTGAATAATTATAAAAAAATGCTAATTTACCAAAGTGACTTGCAACTGCATACGGGCTTTTAAGAATAATTATTCACACGTTACGGAAATCTAGTTTTTATTATTTAGCCTAATATATTTTTATTAAAAACGGTAGACATTTACTGACATTTATTATTTGATGGCATAAAACCTGCCGATTCAGACATAATAATAAATTGAAATATTTTCATTAGCCTTGACATTTCTTGAGCGTTAAAATGCATCGTAAAAACATAATTTTAATGCATTATTCCGTTCATTTATTTTCATAAACAAAGTTTCTAGTTTTAGAAATATCAGATAATTAATAATATTATTATGTAGCAGAGTCTGGAATGATGGAATTGTAATAATAAGTTGTAGTGGTTGTATGGTTAGTTGGTCGTTTTTCAACGACAAATAACAAGTTTGTCAAAGTCCAATGAACAAGTTTAACATTTTTAAACTGTGGACCAGTTTATTTGAATTCTTATACTTTCTTGTTATAAACACCATAACATGACTAACTGGTACACCATTACAATAGGTTTTTGTATCTCAACAGGACCTCAGTAAGTATCGAAGTTTCCTTAGTATATAACTTATTTTACATGAATGATATATCCATGTCACCTTGAAATAAATAAAATGCCTTCTGATTATTAGACTTCGATTACTTCAATTACTAGGTACTCTGTATCCTCGTCAAATGAAAGCCTTGGATTGTCGTACCTCCTACGGCATATAGGAAATCCTTATTACATAGATGGATTCACGTCAACCCATCTGCGGATCGTCCTAAGCGCTGCTTAACCTTTGATCGGTCGACCGCTGATCTTACTTAGCTTACAAGAAATTATAGAGTTATGATAAAAATTCAATATCAAGTAGTTAGAATAAAAAGATAGTAGGTATATTTTTATTAATAACAGTATAATTGATCATAACTAGTCCAATGTAAACGGGGCACTTAGCAAGCCTAGGCTGTAACTATGAGAAAATTACTGACATCTCTTATGTGTCTCTTTGATGATAAGTAAGAAAAAAAACTATAACGAGATTTGTAGTATTTTTTATATAGTTTTTCTTACATGTGCCATTTAATTCTCACGGTTCCATTAGTGGTCTTTTTTATTTTTTTATTTAATGTCATTGAAGATTTCGCAATGAGTTTTGACATTAATTATTTTTAATGACGGGTATTTTTTTAAAGTGAAGGTCATGGTTTTGAACGACTTCCTCCAAATTCCATATTTAGTGGCCTAAACTTGTCTATTATATGAATTATACTTGGGATCCCCTAGTACTACTACTACTATCTGTCTAAATATCTAACATGATGAATCTTGAGAAAGATACAACTTTTCCGAATACATTAAGGCCTTTTAAGGGCTAATAGAAAACCATAAAAGGTCTAAAGGATTAGTTTGAATATTGACTAATCTATACCGCTTCATGAACTATCTTTTGTCAGCTTTGGTGAATCACAACTTTTTATTTTCGGCAAAGGATTGCTAGATGCAGACGACTTAATTCAGCCTTCATTTGCAACAGCTTTTTGCAGTTTATTGCACCCGTTCAAGGAACTAGTAGCGATCTCATTTGCAATTGCACAAAGGAGGCTTTAAAATAAGGCTGGGGAAATAATAATGGCTGACTAAATTACTTGTTTAATTGTGACATTTTTTACTAGTGCAGAATGGAATATCCAAGTAAAGTTGATAGTTTGCGTTTATGATACCTAAATGGTTATACAGATTTGATAATGATTTATCATCTACCTAGCCTTTTCCCAACAATGTTGGGGTCAGCTTCCAGCCTAACTAAATGCAGCTGAGAACCAGTATCTACATGACAGAAGGATCTACACAATATGATAATAATATTTTATATTAAATATATTTTATAGTCATTACTGTAAGTTGTTTTGATATTAAAATCAATCTTAATGGTTTTATATGGACATGTCGCTCTTTACATAGTTACTAAATTAAGAATGCTTAGAGATTTATCTTATGATGTAATCGTGGAAACGAGTTTGAAGAACGTTTTAATTGCAACAATCATTAGGTTTATTAAGTGTGTGACAGGTTATAAATACATTGTTAGGTATCTCTCTTCTAAGTTACATTTATGTGGGTACAATGTTTATCTTTTTTTTTCATACGAAAAGAAGAATATTATTTAAACTATCCATGTTAAATATTACTATTTTGTGAATGTGAACACGTTTCACTCATTATTCGGTTTAAACTTTTATATCTCCCGGATTATAACCTAGGTATATTATTTTAATAAAGATACTTAGATGTGTTATTGATCAACAGTAAATCTTTACTTTATGGTATGTATGTACATGGAGTTTGTTGCGCCACTTCTTCTTCCCAGCAAAAACACATAGGAAGTGGTGAAGGGCTGGCGTTTTTGGGGCGTTTTCATTTCAGTCTACTTTGAATAAATGCTTTTTTGACTTTGATTTTTGGTCTTATTGATTGGTAAAAATGCGAAAGAAACTCAGTCTTTCCTTCGCTCTTCCACGACAATATTACTGATACGATTAGGTACAAAGATAGTCTAAAGCTTGAGAAAGGATAAGAGTTACTTTTCCCCGGTGGGTAGTTGTTTTTCCGAAACATGGATAAAACTGGGGGGACGAATTAAATAGTCAAAAATATAGGTTCTTTCAACACTACCTACCGTGCATTTTCCTTATTTTAATGGTATGCTAGGTATTATTATAGATTTTGCCTTGAATGTGTCTGTCATTCAGTCTGATGCTAAATATGATATTATTATGTTTTATGGACACTTATAAAGGCAATCATAAGGAGCAGGACATTAGGTGTTACCTCATTCTTTTCAAATTCAAAACACCCTGAAGGTGATAACTGTTTGTTAAAGTAGGTAAATGTTGCACTTGTTTCAGATAAAGTTTTAGATACTATCTAACGGATAATGCTATAGAAATGTATTTATTTTTGTCTATTTTTATATACACATATGACATTATCAATCAGATCTAGAATTTTATCTGGAACTTGTAGAATGGGTCCTTAAACTCCTTAAATAAATAAAAATAGAAACTTACACAACATCATCCACAATGCATTTCCTGAAACCGTTGACTCTTCCTTGGTAGAAAGTGAACGTCAATCCGCTCAGAGGAACGGACAGTTTCTCAATAGTGAAGGGATCGAGGACTGGCACTCCGAGTTCGGGAATTCCTTTGACAAACTCCGGAATCGCGTCTTGTGTGGACTTCACTAGACACTCCCTGGATGTCTCGTTGCAGGGGTGAATGTAATCAGCTGGAAATAAACAAATGAATGGTGAACGTTGCTAAGTGATATTTTTAACAGGTAAATTTAAATAGAGGAGATCTTGCTGGCCTCACGCAAAAATGAATTGACCGATTAAAAAAAAAACAGGTGCGAAAAGTAGTTCCCTTGTGTCGCAGGTAGAATCAAGTGGAATAGCCAGAATAAACTGTGATAATAGGAATTCACTTACAGTATTTTGTCTTTCTTCTCTTATTAATTAAGATTGTGGTAGGTTTTAATTTTATTCTGATGCATGGTCAAGTTGAATATACTTAATAATAAAGTTGTCTTACTACGGTATGTGTAAACATAAAGCAGATTCTCATTGGATAACGAGCGGTATAATCAACAGTTACTCAATTTCCCAAATTAGGAATCCTGAATACTGCAGAATTTCGACATAAATATAAGAATTTGATATCCTTGAAGATTATTTGTAAATAAACGCCAGTTATTACGAGAAGAATGCAGTTTATTTATGAGCATTTCATAACACGTTCTTTAGAATAATTTTAAGCCTTTGAATTTGATATATACCAATATAATAAAGACAAAACTGTTTTTGTTTCTTTACTTGTACGATAAAGGCTTCGAAATAACTGAACCAATTTAAAAATTATTTCCTTGTTGGGAAGCTACAGTACTCCCAATAGCATAGGCTGTACTAGATCCGGGTACGAGCAGTAATTTCCTCGGTACGCGAACGAAACCGCGGGAAAACATCTAGTATTAGCAAATCAATGCAGTTCCGATGATTTAAATTTAGCTAAATACATAAATAAAATATAATTCGAAAATCTTTTGATTATTACAATCACGTGAAATAAACAAGCTGCTTGTTAGTAAAACAAATGGATATGTGAATGACATATTATGAAACAACCAAGATAACCGGCCGACAGTCCGGCTTTAGGGAAGGACAATGTCAAGGCAGTATAACTTTTAAATTTTGTTTATTTGGTCAAAACGTGTTTTATTTTTAATCCAAACTCAAGTTACAACTATAGATTACTTAATATACGAATGAAGTGAACTTGGCAGAGAAAATATATTGTATCATGTTTTACTTACTACATTCAGCATGTATTACATCTGTCAGTCGGTTGAAGAATGAACAAGATATTGAGAATTACAAACATCGAAACTTCAATATTTAAAATGTTAGCACACTATGGGATGCCATTTTACAAATACAGGCAAACATCAAAGCAATGATGATTTATTTGCTACAGTTAGCGCTTTATTGCAAACACGTGCAATAAATCGATGATCTTCTATTTCAAAATAGGTTACAAAGTTATATTTAAACTTAGCCCTAAAAATCTACACCTACTTTAATATTACAAAGCTGAAGAGTTTGTTTGCTTGAACGTGCTAATCTCAGGAACTACTGGCCCGATTTGAAAAATTCTTTAAGTGTTAGATAGCCCATTAAAATTTGTCGAAGAAGGCTATAACCAATAGGCCCAGTGCCCGGAGTTGCTTCCACGGGACGCCAGTGAAACCGGTGGCGGAAGCTAGTATTATTATAATCAAAATACGATAAATTATCCTGATATCTATAACTATGGTAGCTCGGAAGGAAGGAAAACCTTACAGGAGTAGGGTTAGACCTAAAGCTCCTAAAATAGTCCTGTAGTATTTGAACGGCATCAAAGACACGTAACTGGAACATTACCTAATTATTAACTAACCTTCCATCGAAACATTTGACACCATGCCAAAGGCCTGGCAGCATTGTCACATTTGATGGCAATAGGCCAAAGGATGAAGGAATATTTGGAAATGACCTAAAAGAGATTGGTGACCCCACGAAAATAGATAAGTTGTGAGTAAGGTATACGATATATCGAGACTAGCTGTTCTCAGCATATTTACCAGAACGTTTTATGGGAACGACTATCCGCAGCTAATGAAAAATTTCCTTTAAGTGATTTTGATATCAGAGCTATTAAAAATCGATCAGTAGTTTTGGCTTGAAAGAGCAATAGTCAGCAATATTCTTCCACACACCCGGACTCTCACATTTATAACGTTAGTGTGATGTGATTATTATGCAATGGGAAATAGCGTTCTTAATTTTTTAGGTTGACATAAACCTTCATATTATCCAGAAAATTCTTGTAACTTGTAAAAGTTTACGCTTACGATGAAACCTCTAACCTTTGTGCCCAAGGATTATCACCCAATAATACCACGATATTAATTGATTGTATATTTTTTATATAAAATGTAAAAGAAACAGGATTTTGTACGAAAATAATTTTGTTCAAAATATCCTTGACAATTCCAAAAACGTACATACCAAAGACTGACCTTACACTTAATTCATTAAAGATTAAATAAATAAATCCATTTGTTTTCTTCCACGTGATTAATATACAGTAGTATAAATTAATATTGGGGGTCAAGTTGAACAGGGGTCATATTCAAAAACTAACCAAGTTCAAGATTGTATTACAAAGAATTATAATGAGCTCAATACCAAATAGAATGAAGAAGTTTGAACGTTAGTCATTCGTTCACTAGCCGCTTGGATTCATCTAAATCTCGAGGAAACTACTTTCAGTACAAGTATTAATTTAATATACTATTGGACACTCACTAATAATGAGGTATTACATTAGTAAATTCTGCCTGCGGCTTCATTCGCGCAAAACTTAAAGTCACATTTTTTCCCGTTCCCGTTGGAATTTCGGAAAATCCTTTCTTAGCGGATACCTATGTCATAACATTTACCTGCATGCCAAATTTCAGCCCGATCCCTCCAGTGGTTTGGGCTGTGTGTCAATAGTCAGTCAGTCACCTTTGAGTTTTATATATTTAGATAAATATTTAAAAAATGGTTCTGTAGTTAGCCACTACCGATTTACAAGTTAGTCTAGAACATGATACCAGGAAAGACCTTCTCATTTCAATTAAGCCCATACCCGTGAATAGTAGACTATCAGATTGGTTTAAGGATCTAAGGTTGGCAAGTAATTGCTGATTACCTTGATTTTATCGTAAACTGACGCAAGTATGACGCATATATTTTTTTAAATAAAATAATAATTAATATTTTAACTCCCATGCTCAAATCGAAAAAAAAAAACATCCCTAACGCTACTTGCTTGGTGAAAATTTATGTTCGTAAAATTAAAAGTATAATGTGATAGTTTAGAATCTAAACTAACTATCTAAACTTTAGATACATTAATGAGAAATTATTCTTCAATCAATAAAAAATAGTATTGATGAAAAGCGTTCAAAAACTCACCAAGAAAAACCATGCGAATGATATGAAGAAAAACTAGCAAATATACATACATTTACATCTAAAGTTGGAAAGAAATTTAAAAAAAACTTACGCGCCAATTTCGCATATCCATAATCGCAAAATAATAAAACGAAACAAAACAAAATACTACTGAATGCCACTTGCAAGCTCATTTTCGGCCAGCACTATGTTCAACAATTAAAGGAGGTTTTACAACTGTGTCGTCAGAACCGAGTGTTACGGCTATATATCGACTAAACGGAAAGACTATTATGAGACCTTCAACTGCCGACATTGTAAGCGGACGACCGTTCCGAGACGAACCTGTGCGACCAATTATCGCTATTAATTCTTTAATTAGCGCTTAGATAGAAAATATAGATTCGATGTTTCAAAAATCGATTCCGTAAGACGAATTTGAGTAACATAGGTGTGTGAAATATTTTGAAGATTTTATAATCTTTTGTGTTATTGAAATATATTTTTTTACAAAAGAATATGTTGATTATTGTGGTCACAATTCGAAACAATTATCTATACAAAATTCAGTTTTGTATAGATAATTGTTTTCGGGTTTGTTTGTTCTACCACACTAATCTCAGGAACTACTGGTCCGATTTGAGAAATTATTTCGATGTTGGATAGCCCATTTATCGTGAAAGGCTATAGGCTAACTTGAGCTATAGATCATAGGACTTTTATCCGTGTGCGCGGAGTAGTTTCCATGAGACGCGGGTCAAACCGCTGGAAGCTAGTTATGTACAGTCAACTCCAAAAGTCGCTATACATATCCAAAGTGCCAAAACTGCTACACAACGTACGCTCCATAAGTTGGTATACAACATACACTCCAAAACTAGCTATACATTCTAAAAGTTCAAAAGTAGCTAAACACTCAACTGCCAAAATTAGCTGCACAACCAAACCGCCATAACTCGCTACACACCCAAGGCGCCAGAAGTCGCTACACAACCAAAACGCCTAAAGTAGATAAACAACAATAAATCGAAATGTGTTGATGCCAGGAGATTAGAGAGCATATTTTTTTTATTCCTACAGACGAGGAAAGGTATGTAAGTTCAAAGTATGAAACTATAAAAATGTATTTTAATTTTACGAGAGCAATTTGAAAAAGGTGATATTTTATTTGTTGAAATATTTTAAAGATTTTACTGTCACATAAGTGGGCAAGGTCTAAAACCATTTTTACCGTCCGAATCGTTTAAATTGATCCACTCATTTCGAAGATAATTGAGATA
>NWSH02000437.1:8788461-8803779 GCA_002382865.2 Heliothis virescens | reverse complement strand
CCAGAAGTCGCTACACAACCAAAACGCCTAAAGTAGATAAACGACAATAAATCGAAATGTGTTGATGCCAGGAGATTAGAGAGCATATTTTTTTTATTCCTTCAGACGAGGAAAGGTATGTAACATTGTTACACATGTACATTTTTATAGTTCAAAGTATGAAACTATAAAAATGTATTTTAATTTTACGAGAGCAATTTGAAAAAGGTGATATTTTATTTGTTGAAATATTTTAAAGATTTTACTGTCACATAAGTGGGCAAGGTCTAAAACCATTTTTACCGTCCGAATCGTTTAAATTGATCCACTCATTTCGAAGATAATTGAGATATTTTATCCTACAAACTTCTAACTTCTTAAGTTAGGCAAAATGTGAAAATATTGTTAAATGTAATGATGATTTTGTAAAAGGTTGCGGCATATCGAATTGATGACTAACTGCTGAATTCAATAACCTATCTATCTGTCGATTTGGTTACTAGAGATTGGAATTCGACATAACTTGTATGGAGCTAATGTCAAAATTCTATCTCTAGCAAGCAAATCAACAGATAGGTAGCTTTAGAAAACAGCCATTAGTTAGTTTTTAATTGCCGCAACTGGCAACTGTTGAATACTAAGAGATATTTACTCGACTTCAACAAAAGGAAAAGGTTCTCAATTCATCGTCGTCTTTTTAGGGTTCCGTACCCAAAGGGTAAAACGGGACCCTATTTCTAAGACTACGTTGTCTGTCTGTCTGTCTCCGGGCTGTATCTCATAATCCGTGATAGTTAGAAAGCTGAATCGCCAAATGATGCAATTTCGTTTGCCCGCTATAACGACAAATACAAAAAAAACATTAGGACCCCTTAATGTTTTTATACAAAACATACAATAAACGTGGTGAAAACCGCAAATATAACATACTAGTCATTCTTAATATTTGTATGAAAAAAGTTTTTTTCTGTCCGAAAAATGTAGGCATTAATTATATAAAACAGGGCGTGGAATGTTAAGAAGATTTATGACCAATAAATGTATTTTTCTAAATGTGTTGCTAGGCAACTATTTGGTTGATTTGTCAGATGAAAGTATGTTTTTCAGACAAATATCTAATATCTGTTTCACCGCGGTTTCACCGCGTCTCATGTAATAACTGTCCATCCGGACCAAATAAGCCTGTGTTCCCGGGAATAGTTGACTTTCCAAACAGTGAAAGTAGTTTTGAAAATCATTTAGTAGTTTTGGAGTCTTAACGTTTGTACCCAAACAAAACAAACAAAAAATATTCCTCGTTATTGTATCTGTATACGATTTACGTTAATAAAGATTGTTGACCAATATCAATCGGTTTATTTTGAAGCAGTCACAAACCTTTAAAATGTAGATTAGCGTGACATCTAAGAAATCATGAAAGACCTATTTAAATTCATATTAATTTTAGTAGTTTTTACGATTATACTAATGAACATAATCGACTTCTTTATATTGCTCCGGCAGTTTCAATTTATTTTTTAGTCATAGAAAAGGGCAAAAAGTTTGTACTTCGTTTTGAATCTTATTCTTACATTAAGAAATATCAGTAATTTGCTCAAAAGAAAATTTTAAAATTTGCTTTAATTCTATTTACTTTTTCTCAGTTATCATCAATCTATTCTCTCTCCTTTCTTGCATGAGTCACGACGTGTCTTTTGTTTCGAAGTTGAAAAATTTTGGAAATAGTTTTTAAGCGATTTACTCGGAGCAAGTTAGTTGAGGCAACTATCAACTTTTTTAAAGTTTCCGTAAAGTTGATAATTGCTATACAGTTGTTACTATTGCCGCTACATTATGAAATTTATAGCAACAGTAACATTGCTGTGTACAGGGAGAGGGTGGAAATTTCCCGACAAACGCGTTGCGAATGCGGTTGAGGAAACCAGCAACTTTAAAAATCGCTTATTATTATATCAGTTGCTGTTTGCGGCAATTAAAACTAACTTAGTTATCGATTACAGAAACTGAAAGCTGTCCATAGATCACGACAACTCAAAACAAACGGTTTCCTCAACTTAAGTAATTAGAATTCTATAGAATAAAAAATCTCAATATCTCCCGAATGAGTGGATCATTTAAACGATTCGGACGGTAAAAATGGTTTTAGACTTGCTCACTTATGTTGATCAGTAAAATCTTTAAATATTCAACAAATAAAATATCTTCTTAAATGTCTCGTAAAATTAAAATACAATTTTATAGTTTCATACTTTGAACTTACATACCTTTCCTCGTCTGAAGGAATAAAAAAAATATGCTCTCTAATCTCCTGGCATCAACACATTTCGATTTATTGTTGTTTATCTACTTTAGGCGTTTTGGTTGTGTAGCGACTTCTGGCGCCTTGGGTGTGTAGCGAGTTATGGCGGTTTGGTTGTGCAGCTAATTTTGGCAGTTGAGTGTTTAGCTACTTTTGAACTTTTAGAATGTATAGCTAGTTTTGGAGTGTATGTTGTATACCAACTTATGGAGCGTACGTTGTGTAGCAGTTTTGGCACTTTGGATATGTATAGCGACTTTTGGAGTTGACTGTACTTACTGACTTTGATTTAATCAAATATTTTTTGACTACTATTAGTTTGAATAATACCTACAAATATAAAAACATAACCATAGGCATGTAATTAGTTAACATCCTAATCAATTTAGTCACAAACTAATTAAATAATTAAGGAGAGTAAGTAATCAACTGTAACAAATGACGATAACATGTGCGTATGTTTTTGACACAATAATGAACTGTATCCAAATTAAACATCTACGAATATCGAAAACCTGACGACCTATCTATACTAATATTATAAAGCTGAAGAGTTTGTTTGTTTGTTTGAACGCGCTAATCTCAGGAACTACTGGTCCGATTTGTAAAATTCTTTCAGTGTTAGATAGCCCATTTATCGAGGAAGGCTATAGGCTACTTTTTATCCGAGTGCGCGCAGTAGTTC
Source organism: Heliothis virescens (assembly GCA_002382865.2). Lineage (NCBI taxonomy): Eukaryota > Metazoa > Arthropoda > Insecta > Lepidoptera > Noctuidae > Heliothis > Heliothis virescens. Next base: position 8,800,816 of record NWSH02000437.1, on the reverse strand, counting down.
CCACGGGAAAGCGGGTGAAACCGCTGGCGGAAGCTAGTCTATAATATTTGTGATAGACGATTTGTTAACAAAGCTTGAATGTACCTACAGCATGAAAATATTTATAAAAACTAAATGAAAACCTTCTAAGAACAGTCATGTGTTGTCTCAGTTACCAATATCGATAACCGTGTCTTCTATTTATCTATCTTTATATTTTTCTTGTATCCATCACTATTCATTAGGTCAATGACTGCTTACCTTGAAAAAAAATACTATTAAAGATTTACTGACTATATATATAGTTAGGGTCAAATCTGATGATCATAAATCAGATCGGAAACCATGATCTCACAGTGGTGTAATTTCCAAAAATAGCGATAGTAAGGTTTAAGAAATACACAGATACATGATTTCTTTGGCTGACAGGTTGATGACAGGAGTTGCGTTTAAATCTGTGCTGAACTGCTGATCTCCTTCTCACCAATTTATTGCCCTTTCTTATTTTTCTTGAATATGTCGCTGTACAAGATACCTAGTTATTTTAAAAGAGTGTCCATGGAGTTTCTTGCCGGTTCTGCTCCATGAGACCAACTCCTTGGATCCGTCCTTTTCATAAGAACCTGTAATACTCGAAATAAAAAATGTTGACTTTGACTTTGTCCCTTAGACACATCATATTATCATTTATAGCTATCAAGGAATCCGGAATTTTGAAGTTGATGGAGGTACTACAACACCGTCCCTCGTCGTGCACGCTAAGCTGTCGTTCCTGCGCCTGATCTCTCTCCCGTCAACTGACGATTGCTATCTCAATAATAAGAGTGAGGGAATAGAGAGTGCACCAGTACCTGCGCATATACTTGTATACTGAAATATGTCATGTGTTGGTAGATCTCCTTCGATATTATCAGCCTGAATGCCATAAGGTATTAATATTTATGCAATTGTATCAAGTCTGATACAAATTACCTCAAAGAAGGAAAAAATACATGTCATGAGAAAATTTATACGAGGAAACGTAATTTTAAAATAGTTCTGGATGGTAATCACTGTTCTTGTCGGTCAAGGCTTTTGACCTTACTGCTATAATTATATGTTTCTCTTATATCAAGCTAATCATAGTCGTGACAATTTACTTAATCCTCGTGTTATAACGGTGTGATGCGCCATTTTATGACATAAGATTATATAATAAGTAGTGTTTTTTAAAGTTTTTTGACTAAATGTAACTCGTAGTAGGTCATGTGAACCCCCTTTGGCAAATGAAAAAAAAACGGTAAGATTATGAAGACGGAATATTTTTTATAAAAAAAAATGTTTCTACTGGCAGGATTGGTTCTAGTATCTCTATTAACTACTGAAACTTCACACACACCTGTCTTATTTTTTTTATAGGCTTCAATTTGAAGTGATGGAACAAAAACTTAATGAGTTCCTCATATAACCCTTTGTTATTCATATTTTTTTGAATATTTTATTTCGTAACAATAACTAATATTGTTTTAAAGAAGTCTGTGAAGCGTGAACGAATCCCATAACATCTAGTTTATAAGTTTTTGCCTTGAAATTATTTCCGTGCTATAGTCGTTTTGGTAATAAGGATGTATTTTTTAGTTGTTGATATTGATACATTTTTTATGCGTTGGATCTAGACAAAGATGTACGCACTTCCAGCTACATTAATATTCTTGCTTGCTTCCGTCAGCGGTGTCACATGCGTTCTGTGGGAACTATTTCGTGCTCTCAGATAAAATGTAGCCTTTCTCAATAAATGGACTTTCTAATACTGAAATATTTTTTCAAATCGGACCAACATAGTTCCTGGGATTAGTGCAATCAAGCTATATCCTGTTGTTCTATTATCTTCTTCATTTCGCTTTATCCTTGAGATCATTTTAGGATATTTGGTGAATTTCTTCCTCGATAATTTCTCAAAAACTATTTGGTCTCAAAAGAATATGTGCGGATACCGGATAGTCAAGTTAGGGCATGTGTTGCAGAGGAATGAAGATCATATTGTGAAGAAGGTTTATGGAAGAATGTGGATAGATATTCTTGAATGAGACGACCAAAGAAACGATGGATGGATTGTGTCAAAGTTGATATTGCTAGGAAGAATGCTACTTGTAAAATGACAGAAGAGTAAGGAGAAAGGGAACATTTGCCCCGGCCCTAAATAAATTGGGATAAAGGCAGGAAAGAATCCTCATGATTTGGTCTTACAAGCGTGATATCACTGGACTGAACAGTTATCATAGAATTGACAGGATAATTAATGAATGCAAGAAGCTAAAAATATAATCAAGCTATAGATTTATGATCATATTATTATTTATTAATTGTAACTAACAGTCAAAAATATACTCAAAAGTCAAGCTAAGATTTCTTTTATAAATAATTATAATAATCAATTAATTACTTGCTTAGAAAATATTATAATAACTTGAGTTACCTAACAAAGATAATGGAGCCAAACGAGAAACAGATTACCTTGCTTCATCACGTTTGAAAAGTTATCATTTTATTGTCTTAAATATGTGATTTAATTAGTTGTGTCGTTGATAACTGTTACAAGGTGGCTTGCTTTTATTTTTATTTGTTTTTTTTCTGTATTTTTGTTGAGAGGATTTGTTTATTTTTTTTCTATGTGTTATAAATATGTTTTTGCTTATGTTAGTAGCTGTCATTTTTTTTTAAAGTTACTAAATACTCAATTCTTTATTAGCATTCTATATGTTTTGTAGGTACATAATCATGGTTAATATAACTGTTACTTAGTAATTGCTCTTTTTTCTATAGTAAATGTTGTGGTTTTACAGCGACGCGTAAAATTTTGATAGACATAAAATGATTTTGAAAACTGGTTTGGATTAACTGGTTCGGTATCTTTATTTACGATTTTATATGAGTAGTACAACATTGTAATTATTTTAATTAAACTCGTTTTTATTTTTATGTACCTCGTGTCTGTACAAATTGTTGCTGTGCCAAAACCCAAACACAAAAATTACCATAACTTTGGCGGAGAAACCTCTAATTACACCCAATCATAATAATTATGATTTATGATTATGTATGTGCCTACTCATTGTTGTATCAAATAAAAAAAATGAAGCTAGAAGAAGAATATACAAATTGAATAAAAATCAAGTAGCCTCGTCAGCAACTACTTATGTGTTTGAACCGTTCTGGGTTGAAACCTTCGGATCGTGGGATCTGAATAACCGCAACCTGTTTATCAAACTTTGATAAACTTTTCTAGGCGGCTGGTTGACGCTTCTTATGACCAAAAGGCTTGCCCAAGGTAGTACTTGGACAAAGGATGAACATTGCTACATTGACTACTACGCCCCCAGTGGACAGAGATGTGGAAGAATTAGAACCTGGTTAGTTTTTAATTAAATGTTGATAATATCCATGTAAATAAAGAGATTGTAATCTACATTAATTTAGAGCCCACATATTCTATTTCCATCCTATCACCGAAGTACAAGGTTCTATAAATTAATTTGTGACACGCTTAGTTATAAGTACATTCAGGTTCTGTGCTTCACAATCAGAGTTCCTAGTAAATGCAAAGCGTTTTCGTAATTAGACACACATTGAACATGTGAACAATGTTCGTATTAGAATATTAAGTTGTGTAGAGTTGGGTAAACATTTTGATAGTTCAGTGGATTTTGAACTTCGAATGCAGTCTGATGTATATGTTTAATGCTAACAGTTAATTAAGATATACAATGCAGGATGTTCAAAAAATTCAAACATTAAAGAAGCTACTGAACAAGCTCATAGTTTAGATTCCTAAAATTGAGCTTAAAATTCATATAAAATCAAGACTTTTAAGTAAATCAAATTTTATTCACATTAAAATATGTTCTGAATATGTTTTCATGAATGATTATTCAAATTCAAAAGTTCAAAATATAAGATCAAAATAAGTCGAAATACAATAATTGCTTAATTGGATTGCATAACGAGTAAATAATAAAACCTTACCTTATATTAGATAAAAATATTTATTTAAAATATATTTACGTATTCTTATACTTAAAAACTATGCTAGTTTAGGATAAGTTTACAAATAATACAAAAATAGTCACATGGATATTTTTTGTTCAAGTTAAAATTAAATTGCTGAGGCAATAGGGTCCTTATTCCAGAAAAATACTCGTGCGTTTGTTGTATCTAGAAATTCGATTTAACCAATCAAATTCCTTAAATATAAATATGCTATTAAATAGCTTTATTGCCATCACGAGGTTGCAGAATGAATTATGCGTGAGATTTTTCTAGAAAACTGACCTAATTAATAATTATGGAAAAACAAGTTATATTTTTTGGCGAATGTTAATGTAATTTTATATCAATATTTTATACAGGAATTTTATATCAATATTCGAGAACAGTAACCTAATATTAACAAATACTTTATTCACTTTTAAAGCTTTATGCATTAATTTATGCTTCGTTTGATTATAGTTTTTTATTTGGTACAAGACATTATGCACAGTTTTTTTTTTTATTCTTTAAAACTAATTTATACAATTTGACACTAGTCAGTCCTGTTTTTAATTTAATTTAAATGTCAAAACTATCAATCTAGGATATGTCTCAGGAAGTTTGTCGTGATACCTTGTTCAATAAATCATTTTTAAAAATAACTATTCTGCAAATAAAACAAAAAATATATTGCTTTACACTAGTAGATACAAATGTCATAATTTTCATTAAAATGTTTGGTCCGGTTTATTTAAAGCCTAAAAATAACTATTTACAATAAAGTTAATTAATTACCTACATAGAATTTACATTTTATACAATGTATACAATTTTACATGAATTATGATCAAAACGTCATAAAAAAATGAAAATATAAAGAAAATTAAAAACATTTTATTCATAATCTTTGAACAATAATATTATTTTTTTGAATTTATTATACATATCAAGTATATAAACAGGGATTTGAGATTAAGGGTAAAGCCAAACGAGCGTAATTTTGTGAGTTGTGAGTAGCAGAATTATGGTCGCAGAAAATCTGCTACATTCGGTTTCATACAAATGCCTATTTCATTCACACGGCAACGCAAAATGAGTTGTGTTTTTTGTTTGTAACGATTTTCTGCGACGGAAATTCTGCGACTCACGACTCAAAAAATTACGCTCGTTTGGCCTCAGCCTAAGGACCTATAAGTTTAAGTTTGTATTTGTTTTTCTATTTTAACCGATTTTTTCAAGGTCAGCAAGTTTTATGCATGTAAATGATACAGAATTAACACCTGTATCACGTGAAATTATATTTAGGAATTCTAAGAAGAAACTTTTTAAGAATCTCAGACACAAAATGCAAATACCTACAGAAGTTGTTCAAAAACAAGATATTTTTTCATATTTTTTGTATCGTATTTTGTATTGCATTTTCCTTATTAATATTTGGGTATAGGCACATAGAGTAACTCGTCATACGGCACAGCATCGAAGAACTTCTTTGCAGTACTAACGGTGACATTGATCGCATAGTCGACGACTGGTTGACCGAACTCTTCGGTGACTATTCGCCAATTTTCATTCAGAAACTGTAGTACTGTGTTACCTGGAAAATTTTGGATCTCTAGTTAAAAGGGTTTAATAGGTACTTAAATAAACTAGCCTTTTGAAATATCAAGAAATCATAGGGAGACGGATCCACACACTGAGAGTTTATCGTGTGTTCTAAAGTATAATGGTCTATCTATCTCATCTATTTGCTTAAGCAAACTCTATCAAACTGCGTACGAACATCTTTATAATATACATACCGCAAAATCGCAACCTGTGTGCGCGATCACATGCTAATTGTAGATTCGCGCTGGCGCGTACGCATTTTTTGTTATCGAATCGCACCATAGTGCAAAAATAATGCAAAAATCTTAATAATTACTTAAACCAATAAATTAATTTTTCTCACTTAATTCAGGATTTCCTTTGAAAAGGTTGTTGATGGTGTAGATAATTCTCTCGCCGTAGTCAAATGTGTACTTATAGTTCTTGATCCCGAAGTGGTCGCGGCCATCTGCGTCCTTGAAGTACTTGGTGTTGATGCTCAGCTTGATAATCGAGTTCACTGTAATGTGGCAAGAATTATAGGTTAAATCAAAGTTTGTAAGTAACTTGAAATGGACAACTTCAGTGAATCTTAAATTGAAGACTAATTGAAATAGGATTCCCTAAGATAAGCACGTTCCACCAAACAAACTAACTCTTCAGCTTTTTTTATAACTAGCTATAGATTTACTCAATTTTTCGTTTTACCAAAAAACTGTCGTTTACAATACCTACTCAACTCCTTGTCATTGAATCAACTGGTAAGGCTAGAAGTTCCTACAAAAATTGTTATTGCAAAGCATAAAAGTGTTGTCCTCGCATGTGAGACGACATTACCGACCATTATTTGGGATTTATATTTTTAATGCCACAATATCTTTAAAAATATAGTTTTATAAATTACGAAAGTCAACCTTATCGTTTAAACTATAAGGTAGAAAATATGTTCTTCCTACTATAGTAAAAAGTCCACGAATAACACATTGCTGACAGATCGACAAAAGGCGCATACGCGGCAAGTACGTTCGCAGCAACTTTCAATATTTAATATTCCAACGAATGCGCGATTTCTATTACATCGCGATTCGGCATTGTATCCGTTTATAAAATACACGAAGGTATTTCAGTGATGTTTGCAATTTATTTTCACGTTACATTTATTGTATGACGCTATTGAAAAATCTTTAGACTTTTATTGCACGTTAAATTGATTTTATCGTGGCTTTCTTATAGCTTTGTTTCATTAGGGCATCGTCTGTGTTATATACGCGATAAACATACAAGCATTTAAGATTAATACCTAAAGGTTCCTGTTTGTCAAAATCTTTTAGAATTAAAATAAGTATCTCGAGTAATACCTAAGTTTTGGGTTTCGTTTATATACAAATATCATAACATATTTTTAGGTCTTTCTAATTTCAATTTATACAGAACTAGCTTCTGCCAGCGGCTTCGCCCGCGCTATACTTGAAATCCCGTTTTTTCCCGTTCCCGTGAGAATTTCGGGAAATCCTTTCTTAGCGGATGCCTACGTCATAACATCTGCCTGCGTCCCAAATTTCAGCCCGATCCATCCAGTGGTTTCGGCTGTGCGTTGATAGATCACTATGTCAGTCAGTCAGTCACCTTTGAGTTTTATATATTTATAAAGATAAGTCTAACGCCTACGCAGTAATTACCTAAAGGGATGCATAGTTCTCCGTCTTTTTGATCTATTCGACACTTTATTAAGCGTTTCTCAGAATCAAAGGTTGTTTAAGTCAGGCTGTAACCTTATATTTCAGTATTTACTGTCGTAGAATGAAAATAAATAACAAAGTATAGTTACATAGTAGTTTGAGCTGTAAAACCTTCCATAAATATTAGTGAAATTATCACCATAAGAATTAGTTATAACATCAAGAAAATCATCTAGATCTTTTCTACTCCCAAACAAGAGAAACAGTTAAATCTTAACAAGTTAATAAAAATCTGAAGAATAAAAAAAGTGTTACATAGCCTATTTATAGGGGAAGGTTATATAGCGAAGGCGAAACGGGCTATCTTTTTATGCTAGTAGAAGGTAGTGAAAAAAGAAAAATGCTTACAAATTTTGATCTTAGAGTCTCCTTCGCCGTTGATAGGGAACAGCAGAAGTCTTCCAACTGCTGTGTACTTGCCCTTAATCGTGATGTTACACCGCACATCCAAATTGAATATATTCTTTTCCAAATATGCTCTGAAAAATAAAAGCAATTTCTTAATTTGTATCAATGAACATTCAATATTTTGTTATTTTTTTAGGTAAATCATACAGAAATAGAACGTATAAAAAATATTGTTACTTATGAAACTTTGACAAAAGCATATGAAAACACATTTGACAGTCTTCTGTATAAAATTTTCTCCTAAACAGAACCACGAACGTAAAATTTGACGGCCCAAAAGTTTTAAGCGACTTATTCATCATTTATAAACAAAATGTTTCTATAAGCCTTTTTATCCCACATCTCAGAACCCTCGGAGCCATATAACAATAGGAAAAACAATTTAGATATGTCATACCCTTTTAGCCGTCGACAACATAATAAGCTCTATACTTCGTTCCAGAAAGGCTCTGTAGAGGATAAGCGCTGTTTCTATCGTCGGAAGTGGGGAAGTGTCAGTATCTTCTGAATCTAAATACTGCTCTTTTGAGATCTCTTTAAGTTTCTTTTAGGATTTAGAAGACTAGTATTCTCGAATATAATATATATTTTTGGCCAGACTATGTAATGCGATTAAATATAATAGCAGGTGTTCTTGCCATGCTACGGGTTGTTCGAAAAGCTGCGAGTTGTTCGAAAGGGTTACCGCGGCCCTAGCACACAAAAGGCTCCCAAAAGAACACGGTGGGTTTTAGTCAATAAAAGTCTGACACTCCCTCACGCTGTCAACAACAGCGGGAGAGGTCATCTGATTATTTCCCATCGATAAAAAAGGTGTACTTGCCATGCCTTCTGATGTTCATTTGTTTGTGCATTATCTACGATTTTATTACATTTGCAAAAAACTCTAGACAATAACTTATTAATGAAATCGTGGCCTTATTTCCTAATAAAAAAAAGGTAAAGGATTCAGATCTTCATCCTTGAAAAGCCCTATTTGTATAACATACGAATGTTTAGTAGGACAACACAAAGGGTTTCGTCAAGTCACAGTTGGCGTGAGAATTAAACCGCACTACTGCGGTGAGGCAAGGTTTCCTTAGTAATCATTGAGTAAGAGCTACTTTAAAGTAGCGTTTAAATTACGACGAGCATGATAAAAAAGGAGATTTGTTTTATAGATGACCCGCCTTCTAAAAATTAGAGTTGTGCTTTACATTCATCGTCATCATCCCCTTGTTTCAATGTTGTGCCAATTTTTATCTAATGTCAGTGCAGCATGTCCTTCCATAGTTTTGTATTTATTTTTATTGATAAAAGAAACTAAATTCAAAGTTATTTCATTATCAAGGTCATTGTCAAAATTAGGCAGTCACTGTTTAATATTAAACCGATAAATAGAAGTTCTGCATTCTGCATTACTGAATACTTTGTCTAAGCAATAGCCATTTCATTGAAATTCACGAAGTCCAGTTTAATATCAACTTGGCACAATAGTCTGAAACTTAAAGAGCATTGCCGTTTGCTGCATGAAGCGATACGATTAAAACCGTTGGCAAACTATAGCTTAATATAGTTTAACGCTTAAACTTTGAACTTTAATGCTTTAAGTGTGCTACAAACTTTTGATGCAGGATTTTCTGAAGCAAAACAAATGTTATTGAAATTATAAATTTGAATATCCTTGTGTCAGGATATCTCGAGGCTTTCACAGTTATAGGTGAAAACGGTTTTTATATAGAGGCTTAAGAATGAATATGAAAATTTAAAGAACTCTTTTTCTGGTCGGGGAATATTTTTTTCAGAATGAATACATATGAATTGTGTGAGATACGATATTGTTGAAAACAAGGTTACAAGTTATTTATTATTATTTATTTCCGCAAAATTTCCAGTAAGGTCAGTGGGGGCANAGATAAGTCTAACGCCTACGCAGTAATTACCTAAAGGGATGCATAGTTCTCCGTCTTTTTGATCTATTCGACACTTTATTAAGCGTTTCTCAGAATCAAAGGTTGTTTAAGTCAGGCTGTAACCTTATATTTCAGTATTTACTGTCGTAGAATGAAAATAAATAACAAAGTATAGTTACATAGTAGTTTGAGCTGTAAAACCTTCCATAAATATTAGTGAAATTATCACCATAAGAATTAGTTATAACATCAAGAAAATCATCTAGATCTTTTCTACTCCCAAACAAGAGAAACAGTTAAATCTTAACAAGTTAATAAAAATCTGAAGAATAAAAAAAGTGTTACATAGCCTATTTATAGGGGAAGGTTATATAGCGAAGGCGAAACGGGCTATCTTTTTATGCTAGTAGAAGGTAGTGAAAAAAGAAAAATGCTTACAAATTTTGATCTTAGAGTCTCCTTCGCCGTTGATAGGGAACAGCAGAAGTCTTCCAACTGCTGTGTACTTGCCCTTAATCGTGATGTTACACCGCACATCCAAATTGAATATATTCTTTTCCAAATATGCTCTGAAAAATAAAAGCAATTTCTTAATTTGTATCAATGAACATTCAATATTTTGTTATTTTTTTAGGTAAATCATACAGAAATAGAACGTATAAAAAATATTGTTACTTATGAAACTTTGACAAAAGCATATGAAAACACATTTGACAGTCTTCTGTATAAAATTTTCTCCTAAACAGAACCACGAACGTAAAATTTGACGGCCCAAAAGTTTTAAGCGACTTATTCATCATTTATAAACAAAATGTTTCTATAAGCCTTTTTATCCCACATCTCAGAACCCTCGGAGCCATATAACAATAGGAAAAACAATTTAGATATGTCATACCCTTTTAGCCGTCGACAACATAATAAGCTCTATACTTCGTTCCAGAAAGGCTCTGTAGAGGATAAGCGCTGTTTCTATCGTCGGAAGTGGGGAAGTGTCAGTATCTTCTGAATCTAAATACTGCTCTTTTGAGATCTCTTTAAGTTTCTTTTAGGATTTAGAAGACTAGTATTCTCGAATATAATATATATTTTTGGCCAGACTATGTAATGCGATTAAATATAATAGCAGGTGTTCTTGCCATGCTACGGGTTGTTCGAAAAGCTGCGAGTTGTTCGAAAGGGTTACCGCGGCCCTAGCACACAAAAGGCTCCCAAAAGAACACGGTGGGTTTTAGTCAATAAAAGTCTGACACTCCCTCACGCTGTCAACAACAGCGGGAGAGGTCATCTGATTATTTCCCATCGATAAAAAAGGTGTACTTGCCATGCCTTCTGATGTTCATTTGTTTGTGCATTATCTACGATTTTATTACATTTGCAAAAAACTCTAGACAATAACTTATTAATGAAATCGTGGCCTTATTTCCTAATAAAAAAAAGGTAAAGGATTCAGATCTTCATCCTTGAAAAGCCCTATTTGTATAACATACGAATGTTTAGTAGGACAACACAAAGGGTTTCGTCAAGTCACAGTTGGCGTGAGAATTAAACCGCACTACTGCGGTGAGGCAAGGTTTCCTTAGTAATCATTGAGTAAGAGCTACTTTAAAGTAGCGTTTAAATTACGACGAGCATGATAAAAAAGGAGATTTGTTTTATAGATGACCCGCCTTCTAAAAATTAGAGTTGTGCTTTACATTCATCGTCATCATCCCCTTGTTTCAATGTTGTGCCAATTTTTATCTAATGTCAGTGCAGCATGTCCTTCCATAGTTTTGTATTTATTTTTATTGATAAAAGAAACTAAATTCAAAGTTATTTCATTATCAAGGTCATTGTCAAAATTAGGCAGTCACTGTTTAATATTAAACCGATAAATAGAAGTTCTGCATTCTGCATTACTGAATACTTTGTCTAAGCAATAGCCATTTCATTGAAATTCACGAAGTCCAGTTTAATATCAACTTGGCACAATAGTCTGAAACTTAAAGAGCATTGCCGTTTGCTGCATGAAGCGATACGATTAAAACCGTTGGCAAACTATAGCTTAATATAGTTTAACGCTTAAACTTTGAACTTTAATGCTTTAAGTGTGCTACAAACTTTTGATGCAGGATTTTCTGAAGCAAAACAAATGTTATTGAAATTATAAATTTGAATATCCTTGTGTCAGGATATCTCGAGGCTTTCACAGTTATAGGTGAAAACGGTTTTTATATAGAGGCTTAAGAATGAATATGAAAATTTAAAGAACTCTTTTTCTGGTCGGGGAATATTTTTTTCAGAATGAATACATATGAATTGTGTGAGATACGATATTGTTGAAAACAAGGTTACAAGTTATTTATTATTATTTATTTCCGCAAAATTTCCAGTAAGGTCAGTGGGGGCAAGATGAAAAACGGGGTAACACAAAATGTCATCCATAACTCCAGATTTAGTGCAGATTTTGCAGTGATAGCAACATTATTAGAATCGCCATTTTGTTACGCCAAACTTTCTCATTCAGCGTTTGCCATTTCGAGTGATTGGTCGTGTTAAAAACTTAAATACCCGAGTCGTGACTTTTACGAAGTTAAATCGAGTTTTTTTATCTTCCCCCGAGTTCCATAACTTCACTTATGAGGTAGGTACGAGTGTTTTATTGGAATACCTGCTCATTATTTTGAATTTTTAGTCGTGTTATTACACCTAAATATACCAGACGGAGGGCAAACAGGAGTCTGAAAGTGTGTCATCAAAACATGGTGC
>NWSH02000437.1:8754631-8788436 GCA_002382865.2 Heliothis virescens | reverse complement strand
AGTACACTCCACTAACAAAAGGATAAGCGATTCTTTCGTTTTATTCGTCGCGAAGTTTTGGTTATTGCTTGGAAGAAAGTATTAGAACACTAATCAGCTTGTTAGATTCCGGCTGCTGATGCATTAAATATGCTCACGCCAAGAAAAATAAACTTTCTGCCTACTTTTGAGGGACCTCCATCACCCTAATTAAGATGTTCTATTCATTAGATTATGTAAGAACATCCGAAAAATGTTATTTCGTTCAAGAGAACTAATATCTGAGTTCCTACATATTACTCTCAACATCATTTTTTTGCTGGTGCCCAGACATAAATAAAAATTTTAAGTCTCGCCGTATAATATAACCAAAAACAATATTTATAAAAACGTAATTTTTTTCCTGGCACCGGTGTTTGTGTCCTCATATGACCAAGAATTTCTAATACAGAGAAGGAGTTGTATTACAGATATGAAACAAAAAAGTAACTTTTCCCTCGATGCTCCGTTTATCTTCATTCGGAAACACCCGAAATATACCGCCATTAAGGACTCCACTAGCCGTCATCAACAAATAAATGTCCTCTATAAACCGTTACGTAACCCTCATCCCGAAAATAGACCAGGTTCCTACTAGTCCAAATTCTCGAGGAAAAAAAAAAGCGCCCTCGTGACTCACCTCCTCAACCTCCACCCTACCCCGTGACCAGAACAATCTAGCAGGATTTACCGGCTTACCTCCCGGTTCGTACTATGCACCTCCGGAGATTAATATTACATTATCCAAGTACAGCAATAATATAACCACGGCAACACTTGCGTTCAAATTTATCTAGGGCTTCTCCACTCTGCCATGTCTGATTATGGGTTTCAAATCTTACTGTATTAATAAAGTGAATCTCTGCTTCTCTATTTTACTTCTTTCCTTACCTCGACCTTGTTATTGTTTATTCTATTGTGTGTCAGAAGAAAGAGAAAAACTCTTACAACAAATATATTTTATAGCTTATTCCATTCATATCAGCAATGACAATTGTACGCTCATGAACAAAAAATTGAAACTTCCTCCCAGTGTGGGTTGATTTGGTCTAATATTTTTAACTAATTGATACAAATATTTACCACGGCTGAATGAGCCCATTAAATCAGAATCTGCGTTCAAATCCGGTTGAAAGAAGCCCATTAATTAATGAGTACTAACCATTACGGAATGGTTGGTTTAAGTAACTTAATACTGATGTCCCGGGTACAAAAGGACGGACCAAGGATCCGGTTATCGATCAAGTCACAAAGCCCTGGTGGTTTCTTGTGCCACCATTAAAAAATCCGCCGACTAATCTGCGATGGACCATGTTGTGGGCTTTAAGTAATTACTTAGTGAAATCATTGAGAGTCAAGGTGAGCTACGTGGTTATATATGTAAGCGGTTTATAACAATTACGCATACGGAGCTATGATCAAAAAAAGGTATAGAATCTATTGTATTGTATCAGTTATGACCCGCCTTCTAAAAATTAGAGTTGTGCTTTAACATTCATCAAGTGCATCATACCCCTTTGTTTTCAATGTTGTGCCAATTTTTATCTAAATGTGTCTAGCATTGAGGTAAATTATCGAGCAAACAAGCAGTATCCTTCCAAATAGTATTTAAATTTTGTTGGTAATTCTTCTAATTATTAATAATTGTAAATAACCCTAGAAACTCCAAAATATCAAAGTAATATTTCCTTATTCTCCTATGCAAAAAGGATGCGATTGTCCACAAGATTAGCAGATACAACTGTTAATAAATATAATAAAGATAAATGCTCTATAAATTAGAAGCGTGTCAAACTGAATCATAATCTGCTATTTAAAGCTGGAGGTGAGCGTTTGAGATCATAAGCAAGTAGGCACCCAATTTCATTGAAATTCACGAAATGCAGGTAAATTTTGGGAAATAATCAACCTTAGACCCCTGGCGCGAAACAAATAGTACTGAAACTTAATATAAGCATTTGGCTTCGTTTTAGTTCCCCTTGCAATGAAGCGATACGATTAAAAACACGTTTTCCGGCCATATATCTACCCTAAGACTTAATAAAATAGTTGAAATTAACGCTTAAATCTTGAAACTTTCCTAATTGCTGTATCGGCAGTGTGCTACAAACTTTTGATGCCTAGGGTTATTTTTCGTGAAGCAAGCTTATCTAAACTGTTATTGAAATCAAACTCTTATAAATGTCTTATTATATTCCTTGTAGTTCCTAGGATATTGCGCGAGCTTAGTTGCACAGTCTATTAAGGTTGAAAAAAATTACGGTCGGGTATTAAATTCTTATATAGCGCCAGGAAGTAGGTCCCTTAAGAAATGCCATGCCATATTTTATTGCCGTGAAAAAAAACCTCTCTAAAGAAACGTCTTTTTACTTTTGTCGGGGAATTAATTTTTTTTTTCAGAATGAAAAATTACATAATGAAATTGTGGTAAATAAAATTGTGAATCGATATTGTTGAAAACATATGGTTACAAGATTTATTTATCTCAAATCTTATTATCTAGTTTCCGACCTAGAAATTGGGTCAAACAGGATGAGAAAAGTCAGTAGGAGGAAGGCAAGATTCACCACCAAAAACTTATCTTGGCACTTACAGCTAAAAATGAATTTAAAGGTAAAAACATTACTACATACCCCAATATGCCAAATTTAAAATCATCTTTCCTAATATACATCTCCAAAGATTATTATGATTTAATTAAAATAGTCCCAGAATTTTGCACATTTGAAATGAAAACTAGTGAAGTTTGAACATCGGGTCAAACGAAATTTTATTATGTTACTTCTTACCCCGTCAATATTTTATGCGGTGAAGATGGAAAGTTTAAATACATCCTAAAATACGTTATAAAAACTCCTCATCGCTGCCACTGCGGGGAAGCTGTCAACAGCCTCGGTCACCACGGCCTGTCGTGCAGCCGCAGTGCGGGCCGCATACCACGGCATGCGAACATTAACGACGTGATCCGTCGCGCTCTTGTTACCGTCGGCGTGCCAGCCGTACTTGAACCAAACGGCTTGGCACGTGACGATGGCAAGAGACCAGACGGCATGTCGCTATTTCCGTGGAAGTTGGGTAGGACTTTAGTGTGGGACGCGACCTGCGTCGACACTCTTGCGCCATCCCACCTTCCCGGAACTGCGTGTTGTGCTGGCTCTGCCGCTGCACAAGCAGAGAACCTCAAGCGGCGCAAATATAGTAGTCTTATTGGCAACTACATGTTTGAGCCGTTTGGGGTTGAAACTCTCGGACCGTGGGGTCCGAGTGCTCACCTTCTTGCGAAGGATATATTCAAGCGTCTGGTTGACACTTCCCGTGACCCAAGGGCTGGTTTTCATTTCGCACAGCGGTTAAGCATTGCCATTCAACGTGGCAATGCTGCCAGCCTTTTGGGTACATTACCAAGTGACAGTGATGAGGACCAATTTTTTGATGCGCTGTATTAGATTTAAGCTGTATATAATAGAATAGTTTTAGTTAAAGTAAGAAATGTAAATATCGACATCTTTAATTGTTTCTTCAATAAATGTTTCCCTAGGTTACAAGTAAGATGATATCAAACGTGAAGTTTGATGGAAAAAGGTATAATGAGCAAAGAGGATATTCTAAGCCAATCCCAAATAAAAACTGGGACAAAGACTAGAGGATGATGATAATGAACTAATATAAGTAGGTAAGTATATACAATTTCTTAGTGAAAATGTTTGTGTCATTCGCTTTTTCGAAGCTTAAAGGCACATGAATCAATAGCTGTAATACTATGGCCTTTAAATATGTCTTTATGTAGACAAAAGCATCTTTACCGCGGGAATTTCAAAGATAATCCCCTTGCTTTTGAAGCCATTTGAAGCGGATATAATCGTTTCTTTGTTCAAATGTGATTCAGGGTACAGGCCAAGAGTTTTGAACAATTTTCTCTAAGTCCTTGCATAGAAAATGTTTTGTGTACCGTTACGTTGATACTCGTTATTTTGTATACTTGAATTATTTGGCAACATCTACTGTTTTCGTTTAGAGGACAAAAATTTTTTTGAATAATAAATTGTAACAGAAGCTGACTTATTTTTTGTCCTTTTATTAATTTGTTGCTCCTAACCTTTTTAGGATTCCGTACTCAAAGTTTAAAACGGAACTCTATTACTAAGACTTTGTTGTCTGTCTGTCTGTCTCCATGCTGTATCTCATTAACCGCGATAGCTAGGAAGCTGAAATTTTCACAAATGATGTATTTCTGTTGCCGCTATAACAACAAATACAAAAAATTTATAAATATATATATTAAGGGGGTCGACGGAACCTTCGTCCAACTCGCACTTGCCCGGTTTTTCTAGCTCCTGCGAAATATATATCAAATTAAATGTACTTCCCCGCCTATCGATATTCTGGAACTTACTCAACATTCAAAACTTGACATTTCCGAAGTCCCGTCGCCTTTCCATCGTAGAATGTCACCTTGATGCCCGGCAGCTGTATCGGCAGCTCATCTATGACGAAAGGGTCTAATGGTGGTACTCCTAGATGCGGCAGACCCTTGGAGAACTGTGGTATTGCATCCTGTGTCGCTTTTATGAGACAGGCTGGTTCTGTATTGTTGCAAGGGTGGATGAAGTCCGCTGCGGAAGAAGAAATAGGCAAGTGAGTATTTTTGCTATCTGGTGTTAGTAGATTAAAATTAAAAAAGAGGTAGTAAATCTATAGAGAAACAGAAACCACAGGTAACTTCAATATGCAATAGATTAAGATTACTCCTTAGTAAATTCCATAACCTCAAAAGAATTGTAGATAATCGAACTTTACTAATGGTCTATTATGCACTAGCTGAGTCATTATTTAGTTATGGATTAAGTTGTTATGGATTAACATTTAAAACATATGTAGAAGAGATTAAAAAGATACAATTAAGATTTCTAAAAATTATAGTGGATAAAAAAACAAAACAAAAATGTAAAGATGACTATAACAAAATATTTAAAGAATGTAATATTATACCAGTGGATGAAAAAGTTAAATATTTAGTAGCACTAGAAACATATTATATGGAGGAATATAAAACTAAAAAAAATTATAAGTACAGTGTAAGGTTGAGCAAGAGGGGCAAGTTGGAACAGTCAAAAGTGAATAATTATTACGGGGAAAGAACTAGAAAATATGTAGTACCTAGATTATGTAATAAGTATGAAGAACTGAGGGAAGATAAAAAAATAAAATGTAAATTAACGTTAAAAAGAAAAATTAAAAATATGTTGGGTTACGGGAAAGGGAATAAATAGAGTATAAATATAATTATTATATATATATATAAAACATAGTTAGTAATGAATAAGGGAGTATGTAAATTGATATTTACTTAGTATTGTTAATCATTCTACATGTAATTATGTTAATGAGCGAAACGCCTGCAAACTGCTGAAGCAGTTTGGCGAGTATTAGTTATAAAAACTGAATTGTAGAATTGAATAATAAATAATAAAAAAAAAATACTGAAACAGGGTCGGCCATCTTACCGTGAATCTCAGTGTAAAATAGGTGATTTTTTTTAATGAACATGCTGAACTTGTGGTCACAGTGACTATGGTTATATTATAGGTTGAGCTGACATTGTATTGCAGCAGTAAAATAATTAACCATGTCTAGTGATGATGATAACAATTCCAGAAAAGTCGCT
Source organism: Heliothis virescens (assembly GCA_002382865.2). Lineage (NCBI taxonomy): Eukaryota > Metazoa > Arthropoda > Insecta > Lepidoptera > Noctuidae > Heliothis > Heliothis virescens. The sequence continues at coordinate 8,782,753 of NWSH02000437.1, read as the reverse complement.
ACCTCTTATGATTTAAGGCACGGGCTATGCTCAAACGAACGCGGCGAAATAGTTCACAATCCATTGCGGGCGAGTAGAGAAAACNTTGGAAAAACTGACTTAACATCATTGTTGTCGTAAATATGAATGGCAATCTGAGATTTTTTATTGCGCTTTGACGTTGAAGCTGTTCAACCAATTGCAATAAAATTAATAAGAAGTTAGCCGTTCCAAATTTATAAAACTTCATAAACTAACTTATTCTGTATTCAACTACATACATTAGTAGTTTATTGAAAAGGTTAGCTCGTAAACCATTGCAATAGTGCTTCAACTAATGAGTGAAGGTACTGATTCAGAATAGTTAGGCAACGTTACACTGCAGTCATTTCGCGATAGGATCACGCGATTTAAGGTGAAGCTATGCATATTTTACGAATACTTTTTTATATAAAAAGACATGGTGGAAGTTTTAAATTACTTAAAAATATACAATATCCTTAATTGTTTCTCCAATGAAACTTCTACAACTTTACAAAAAACTATACTAAAGACTAAACCAAAGCGCATCAAAAAATTCCTCCCCATCGCTGTCGACTGGGAGCGTGATCTTCAACTCATACGTGTGAAATGCGAGTCCGTCTCACTATAAAATAAAAATTTTGGAATATGAAAATTACTGTAAACGACAAACACTAAAAATAAAAATTGCTCGAATTCTAATGAGTAGAATGGAGCAATAGATGTGTCATTAAGATGTGGTTGGTATGCCCCTAATTGTGACAAAATAAATACTGTCTAATTAAAATAAACAGATTTAACTCTTATTAACAGAAACATTAGAATGAAAATATAATGACCATGTTATTATAAAACTTTTTATACAAATAGCCCTAAAAAGAAAACCTGTTAGAAAGATTCATTTCGTTTGTTCAAACATGAGGTATATCGTAATAAAGCCTTGGAGACACGGTCTGTCATAATACATGTAATTTAAGAAAACACATGCCTTTAATATACGTTTTTGTAATAATAATTCGTACAGCGTGTGTGAAATATGTTTAGAATTTATGGTAATTGTATATTAAAGTTTATTTATTACAACATTTGATAAAATAATCTTTTGTAAGAAGATAAATGATGTTTTTGTACGAGTATGTCGTAAGAACCTTCTCCATATGGCTTGAAGAATATCTACCAGAAACAGTACTAAATATCAATGAAGCAAAAAGTTTTTTGGAAAAAATATTAATACAATGTCTATAAATAGCAATGAAAGTTTTTTTTTTATTAACAAAGATATAAACAGAGAAAAAATCATAATGTATTGAAGAACAAAAATAAATATGTTATTATTCGTGCTACATCCAGAACGTTGATATAAAATGCAGGAATAATTTCAAGAACAGACAGACCTCAACAAAAAATGTATTTTTGTTTTTAAAAACAATTCTATTTTTAAAATAAATTCGAGCAAACAACATCGCCTTAATATCTCATGGGCCATTGATTACAAACGCGCAATGTAAGGAAACACGTACATTACTGGTAAATCCTACATATCTGCATGTTTCATCAGAAGAGGTAGGAACCTTTATGGGCATACCTTCATGGCGGAGACATTTTAATGCTGCACTTGACCCAGTTCGTGCAAATATTGTTTGACTTTGATGATCAAATTAGCGTAGCGTAATTGCGTTGATATTAGTTTATGGATCATTTGTATTTTAATCTATATATTTTTTAATGTAGTTACCATTTTTATTAATAGGCTCTATCTTTACATAAGGTGCTTTTTCGCTCTTTCTGTATTCAGTTTTCATATATGTATACTACTATGTAAAGAGGAAAAAAAAAATTGTTTATTTGTAATGAATAGGCTACAGATCTACTGAATCGATTTTAATAATTCTTTCATTGTTAGGAAGTTACGATCTATACGATACTATATTTTATCCGGGTATGGGAAGAAGTTACTCCGGGACGCGGGTGAAACCGCGCGAAACGGCTAATAAAACATTAACAGATCAAGATTTTTGTTGTTCCTGTACTTATTTCAAAGGTTTCATAAAGGACAAACTCCAGTACAAAAGATTCAGTTATAAGTATATTTTTTGTAGCTAAGGTCCTGGGAATGATATCTAGTTGACAACCCATACTTCATCTTATTAGTAAATTATTTCTCCCTATTTAACGGGGCTTCCTACGACATGGTTTTGCCTTAGTATGTACAACAGCAAGCAAATGACAACCATAAAATTATAATTATTACTAGGCATAGAACTATACTTCTAATATTGTGTCGAACGATGCGTGATAAAAATCCTGTCGCGTGCATATTGCCATTTATTCATAAAACTAATAAGTACCTATGTATTTTATACTTCAAAACAATCTTGATGATAGTTTTAGAAATTATTATAATGGATGAAAATCTGAACGTAGATGCCTATCAGCGTAAATTACAGTTACAGCCTTCAGGAGATAAAAATAAAAACAATTTTATACATGCAACTGCAAAATAGGTATTACGTAAGTGAAGAACAATTGTGCAGTAATTTGATGGATTGTATTTTTTAACTTTTGAAATCTCTAATGTTTCAAAATGAATCCTTGTAAAATATTGAATTGTTTAAAATAGAATTAATGGTAGACTAGTGACAATTAAAATATTGCACAATAACATATTGTATTACCGCGGTATTAATTTTCAATTGGGTAATTTACTTTTTCAATAGGTTTTCAATTAAATTACTAGCATTTGAAGTAAAAGTGCAACCGGTATCATTAAATTATTTACTGCTAACACTAGACTATCCAGTTTATCGGCAATAAAGCCAATGTTATAGAAACTAGAACTTCATGGATCCAGTTCTGTGGCACAATCAAACTGGTTGTCATGCATCTTTGAGGAATGGGAGAATGGCACGTGGTGCAGTACTGCTCTAGTGCAGTACTTTATAGGCTTCATTCTTTCGAATATTTTTGGTTGTACTTCACTGGTATCTTGTACCGTGTTATGTGTTAACGCGAAGTTAAATATGAAAAAAAAAATGCGCAAATAGATTGTTTAATTTTACATCTAGTTTTAACGTTAAAGTAAAATAGTTTTTTTGTACTGCAGGTTTTGTTCTTCAGATACACATCGTCAGGCACACGTAAACCGGTGCTTTTCTTCATACATAATCTGATATATTTATACGCTAGTCTAGACTTAGACTTAGATCTTGAAACATGCATACAGAATTGTGAAATCTTTTCAGTAATCGCAATGTATGTGGTTAAGAAACATTGGTTTATAATTAAAATATTGTAAAATTATTTCATAATTAAAACTTGAGTAATATAATCCTTATGCACATATCTCACTACTAAGATACTTAGACGTTTCAGCTTCTTTAATTCTACATATTGTGCCAAGCGAGGAGAACTGAACCGTCTTACTCCTGGGCACAACTCATATCCCATTGTTCTTGAACGATAATCACCGAACACTTATGAACGACAATCACCACTCTTGCCCAAAAACCCAAGGAACAGCTTTTTCAGTTATTCTTCTTGCAAATCTAATTATTTATGTAGGTATAAGATCATGTTTTGATCATTTTTTTTCGGATTTATTGAATTTATAACAAAAACTACTAAGGGTACTAATCTACTTCATTTTAGTTCACTTTTTCTCACCAATCCTTCACCAGAATATGCACAGAATAATTGCTTTATCATTAAAACCTATATTTTTTCGGACTACTGTTCCCAAGGTCAAGTAACAGATTTGTATTGGTTCATCACACTACTTAATTTCACTTGTCATGCTTATGTAATTCACTCAAGGTCATTGGCAACTACTTACCTAAATAACTGAACTTAAGATGAAGATGACTAATACTAAAGTTTTTCTTTCTTTATAATTACTATCTTATTCCCCGCGGTTTCACCTGCGTTCCGGGCAACATTTTTTGTCATATCCTCCTGACCACACGACAAAAAAATAATTATCGGAATCGGTCCAGTCGTTCAATCGAGATTCAATGATTAGAAGAATAAGGGGTGATTTTTATAGTATAGAATCTATACTATAGATACATAATATATTTAAAACGTAAATGCAATGCGTATACTTACTATGTTCACGTGGAAATAATAATTTGGAAAGCCTGCATTGAAAATTGAATGAATTTAATATTTTTGGTACTCTTGTCTACAGAATCCAAAGCATGTAACAAAATCCCATAGTAATAGGTACTCAAGCACAATTTGATTTCAAAACGGGAAATAATAACTGTTCCAAAATACACGAAAACACAACATTGCCTTCCATTAACCAAAACAATACACTCGTACGCAAGTTAACAGAATTAGGTCCCTCTAAAAGCCACGGCCGACCGTTTGCTATTGAACCTAAACAAATATTAGAGGTACACCTAGGTGTTAAGTGTTTACCATCAGGTGTTTCCATTATCTAATAACGTAGTGTACCTGTGGTTACTGGTTAAGGCCCTATATGTTTGCTGATTGTTTGGATACTCATTATTGCTTACAAACATTATTCTGGAGTCAACAGTTTTGTTTTATGGAAGGACTATTCATATTTGCAAACATTTATATAGCAGGCGAATTCTTTGCAATCTTGGTTGTGTCTACACGTTAATAGGAGGTATCATCTGCCCAGCCTATTCCTAACTACATTGGGGTCAGCCTACAGCACTACTGGATCCTACCAACTGGATGCAGCTAAGTATTAGTGTCAAACATGGAGCCACTGCCTATGTTCTGACCCGATATCCCTTGGTTCTTAGCACCTAGTAAATAGAAACGAAGAATTGTTTCTTTATGAAAAAACTATCAATATTGATGTTAACGCACCTATAGCAACTGGATTTTTAGCCAATCTCAGTCAGCAAAACAAAAAGTAAAACTAAATCTAAGTAGTTCCGACTACTTACTCAATCCCCTAAATGCTTGCTCGGCTTTCTAATAAAGTTAATTCAAGGTTTAAACGAGATATCTAAACAGCAGTTAATAAGATTGAGGGCAACGTAGACGGAGGTATTTAGCTAGCACTATAACTTCCTGCGGCTTCTCTCTGGCCTTCGAAAAGATAATGTGTTTGCAAGGATAGGCGAAAATTTCTAATGTACGATTTCCCGCTGTATGTAACTGTAAAATGATCAATAGGTTTTGAAGTCACGATTCAAAAATTAAATGTACGAAACATATGTTTTCAAGTTTATAAGGTAGTCCAAGAATCTTATGATTATAAAGTTGCAAAGTCTAACTGTTAAATAGAATTTATAACATAAAAATATTCCTACTTCTGCCGCAGTTGGTGAAGTACAAGTAAATATGTACATTTAATGCTACTGATAACTTTCCTAAAGGTCAATTTAGAAAGTTTCTGGGAATCCTTTATATTATCAGAGAAGTTTATTTGAAAAAGTATCGCCAACATTAGGTATACAACATATCATTCGAATAATTAGGTGATTATGGTGAACCTCATTGACCTAAAACGATCAATTGTAGCAGAGTAAAACGATAAAATAAACACTAAACATTAAACCCACATCAAACAGTTGAATGAATTTGAATACTTAATAGCTGTTAAACAACAATGAGTGTCATTCTAACCAACAAATCAATCGCAACCATAAACCGCTAATAAACCAAACGAACCGCAACTAGCTGCACAAACGTTGCAAAACAAACAATAAAAACTCACGTGCGAACTTCGCTGAATATACGCTGACGAAAGACGCCACCGACACCAGAGTGAAAACCAGAACATATTTACTATCACACATAGTATCACTTTCAATCGAAAACGCGTTATCGGCAAAACTGCGAAGACCACAAAAACCAGGAGCACACTAACTGGGCTGACCCTCGTGTCTTCGCAGTTCGCTTATGTAAATAGAAACAGGTTCTTTCTTATATCTGTTGCATAAATTCCAGTAGCTCTTTGCCAATGTGAAGCCTGATTTTCACGGAACGCTAGCCACTAATCCGTTCCACAAAATGTTCGCGACGTGAATGCGCCAGGCTGCGTGCGCTTGCGACCGTATTCTGGGATATTGCACCGCGATTGGCCAGCTGCGTTGTTTTCGAAAACTCGGTTCAAGTACGAAGGTCGCGGTGTCGAAGTTTGTGTACTTAGTGCTTTCTTTGTTTATGATGTGCTACTGCGGTTTGATGATTTTGTAGCATGTAAGTGCCCTGACCTACATTTGGTTAATGATCTTGTGCCTATCCTGTTTCTAGAGTATCATTATTTCCATTTTACATTAAACAGAAATTGGATGCTTGAAGACTAGTCTTGAAGTCTTTCAACATCCAAACAATTTTTCAAGGTCATAACCCTTGCAAAACTCTTCGACACCACAGTCAGCCTCGGCTTCAGTTAGGTTTACTCTTCGAATTTTCTATTGTGGAAAATCAAAACTGCATTCAACACCAAGTTTTCGCGCAGGATCCAAAGAAAAGTCACGTATCACTCACAACGTTGCGTAAGTGGTAAGTCAACTAAGCGAAACAGGTTGCTATGGTGGTCGCCGGTGACCTATTACTGCTAATTGTGCAATGTGACAACCTTAAACCGAATATGGAATTACGGAATATGTCCACAATATAGCGGTTCATATTTAGTATGATCGTAAAGATTATATCAGAATGTAACAAGGAATAAATGATCGTTTTCTTCTTCAAACTGCAAACTTGTAAACAAGTAGCTTTTTCTCGCTGTTCCAACTGTATCCTGGGAGGTCTATCTCCCGTAGCCAGATAAGTAGTGGCCTACCTGTCTTAGGCTCTAGAATGTCAAACATTTTTATCGGGTCAATAATTTTTGGTGTGAAAGCGCGTCAGACAGACAGACAATTGGAGTTACTTGAGCATTTATAATAAGTAAAGTCTTAGATTTGAAGGTCGAGGTACGAAAAAATATTGTAAAAAACACCAAGAAAAATTTCCTCACCAGAATAAGTCCGTAAGTAAATAGGTAATACTCATCTATTTCAGCAAAAGGTGCGTGTTCGTTGCATTTATGCATTAAATCATTTCAAGGTAACGGTTGGGAGCCCTACTGTTGTGCTTTGCGCATGCGCATCGATGTCGAAACACTTAATAACTTTCATGATTCATCATTATCTTTAGCGTTGGTGTTTTACAATAAGTACATTACTTACATCGTACTTTATTTATTATTACAGCAATAGCCAGTGTTGTGAAAATCATATGTTTTAAGCCATACCTAATAATATTTTGTATATTTCATTTATTCATATTTCGTTTTGCAATATAAAATCATCTTCATCATTGCTTTTTTTAGTTTGTTTTGCATTGTTGTTTAATTTGATTTTTTACGGAATCTGAATTCGAGTACGATAATGGAATATATGTTTTCATTATTTTTCAGTAGGTTTATGACTGTCGAATTTAAACACAGTAGTAGTTATTCACTTAGGTAGATCCCACCCACTGTTCATTTTTTACAAAGATATAAGGACTTTTTTGTAAAAAGAAAACAATTTTTCTTGCATGCATACATTATCTTGCATACAAGTTTTTCTGTTTGTTTGCTCGAATGTGCTCATCTCAGCAACTAATGGACCGAATTTAAAAACCCTTTCACTACTAGAAACCCGATTTATCGAGGGCTAGGGCGTTTTTATCCGATCGCGCGAAGTAGTTCCTAGGTGATGAGGGAGAAACCGCTGGTAGAACCTAGTATATAAATAATATATGAGGCGATACTCAGACATTTGCGGTAGTATGACCAGAGTTAGATTGGCTAACGAATGTGTTGCGGCCAATTGATTAGCTAATACGCTTAGCAGCATTCTGTGGAGTCTGACTAATACATATACTATGAATGGCTACTGATAGATTAGATTCTAGTTAGCTTGCTAGTTATAGTTATTAATATTTTGGGGTTTATATAAAACATTCTGTTTCTCATGCAAAGAGCTATTTCCCGTACTCAGATAAAAATCTACAGTCTCGATAAATGGGCTATCAATTTTTTCAAATCGGACCCATAGTTCTGGAGAATACCGCGTTCAAGTAAACGAACAAAGACGTTAGTTAGACGGTTTTTAAAAATATATATTTCAAACTTATGAAATACATTCTATAGTCAGTAAAACCAAAACGGTACCACCGACACGCTAGAGTAAAGAGGACAAGCTCATTTTCAGATGAGATTTTAACAATTATCTACATGCTTATGCAATTAGTTTCCTTTGCATATGCATGCGTGTGAATTGAATTGCTCTCTTAAAATCACGCAAAGGTTATCACACTAATATTGCTGACCTGTGTCAATAACATGATTTGTACCAATAAGCTAATCTTTGCCATAGGTAAGTAACTAAATTACATCTGTGATACCTGGTTCGCGGTTTCAATAAAGTACCTAATGATTAAAGATTATGTTTTATATTAGTTTTTAATTATGCAAGCAAAATAGGGTTTTTCTTGACCCTTTTGGCTGATACTGAATGTAAAAAAAAGAAAAAAAAAGATTAACCGACTCCCCAGAAAAGAGGAGGTTCTCAATTCAGATGCTTGTATTTTTTTGTTATTCTTAATGATAATGAGAGATTGCTTTTAGCGATAAGACCGCTTATTGTACTCACACACATTTGTTTGTTTTCTTCTTTCTTTGTTATCCTATTGGTGTATAATAAAGAATAATCTATCTAATGTACATTTTTTCTTTCTAAATCTAATAAGATAAACATGGTTACGATAATTGGATACTTATTATTCGAATGTTGACTGTTTTCACAAAGTTATCGACACCTCAACCAGTTTATATCAGTTGGCATAACATTTTGCAATATTCTCATAATCCCCAATCAGTATGGAAGCAACAAACTTTGAACGCGGATAAGTACAGATTATTTTAACTTTATAATTAACTTTCTCGATTTCCTGGTGTTTCCTGAGCTCTTCCTAAACAGTTGTGTACTTGATACAGAGATTAATTACGGCTTTGTGCAATTGCGCGGTTAGTTATTAATATACCTAGAAAGCTAAAGGGGTATAATTTTTAGGGATATTGTATATTTTGTTTCTTTTCGACATTTTGTATTTACTACTTTCATCATCTGCCTAGCCTTTTCCCAACTATTTTGGGGTCGGCTTCCAGTCTAACCGGATGCAGCTGAGAACCAGTGTTTTACATGGAGCGACTGCCTATCTGACCTCCACAACCCAGTTACCTGGGCAATCTGGCTTTGTATTTACTACTTTATTATTACCTATTTAAAAAAAATCATTCGTTACCATTTTTTAATTCTATTTATAGCAAATTCTCATTATTTAATAACATTGAGAATTATATTTATATATATTCCTTTCATGTTTTTGCATGCTGAATATGAGGCGAGATTATGAAGAAATGTAATTTAAGACCTGTAATTGTAACCATATTTCAAGCAAATAAATGATATTCTTCTTCTAATTTTATTAACCTTAGATATTTAAATATAATTTATTCGCTAATTGTTACGTTTCAATGGGTAAGTAGCTGGATCGACTCATAGCAAATAAATATCTTCATATAGATATTTAGGAAATATTTAAAAAAATGGTCAAAAAAGCAACTCCTTTAAAAAATATTCCTTGTAGTATGAGCAGAAAAAAATATGTGGTATACCTGTTCCATTCTTATATGTTGGAAAATTAATCATATTTCTGTTTACTGTTTTCACGATAAATTATATTTTTCTAATAAATTTTCTCGAAACAAACACGTACAAAAATAAAAGTTTATGATCCGTCAACCGGGTTTTGGTCCAATAAGTCCTATCTGGTTCAGTTTTATGGTTTCATGCTTCAAAGAACGTCCTTTGTAAGCTTCAAAATAAGTTATGAAAAGATGACATCAATTTATCTAATGACAAAATGGGAGTCGGTTCTTTCAATCTATCTATATTTTTCCAGGCAGATGTTACAATATAATACTTTGTATATTTTTTACTCAATACTCATTTATTTAAGAATAAATTAACTTTTATTTTTATATGATACTCTCTTTTATACCAATCCATTTTCCCGAAGGACCTTTAGCTAAAATTAAACTAATAGAGTTGGGTATTGTGTAAGAGCTTTTCGTTAGTAACGATAAATTCCATCACCAAATATTACTATACTAGCTTCTGCCAGCGGTTTCACCCGCGTCCCGTGGGAACTACTTGGCGTACCCGGATAAAAAGCCTATAGCCTTCCTCGATAAATGGGCTATCTAACACTGAAATATTTTTTCAAATCGGACCAGTAGTTCCTGAGATNATGCTTGTATTTTTTTGTTATTCTTAATGATAATGAGAGATTGCTTTTAGCGATAAGACCGCTTATTGTACTCACACACATTTGTTTGTTTTCTTCTTTCTTTGTTATCCTATTGGTGTATAATAAAGAATAATCTATCTAATGTACATTTTTTCTTTCTAAATCTAATAAGATAAACATGGTTACGATAATTGGATACTTATTATTCGAATGTTGACTGTTTTCACAAAGTTATCGACACCTCAACCAGTTTATATCAGTTGGCATAACATTTTGCAATATTCTCATAATCCCCAATCAGTATGGAAGCAACAAACTTTGAACGCGGATAAGTACAGATTATTTTAACTTTATAATTAACTTTCTCGATTTCCTGGTGTTTCCTGAGCTCTTCCTAAACAGTTGTGTACTTGATACAGAGATTAATTACGGCTTTGTGCAATTGCGCGGTTAGTTATTAATATACCTAGAAAGCTAAAGGGGTATAATTTTTAGGGATATTGTATATTTTGTTTCTTTTCGACATTTTGTATTTACTACTTTCATCATCTGCCTAGCCTTTTCCCAACTATTTTGGGGTCGGCTTCCAGTCTAACCGGATGCAGCTGAGAACCAGTGTTTTACATGGAGCGACTGCCTATCTGACCTCCACAACCCAGTTACCTGGGCAATCTGGCTTTGTATTTACTACTTTATTATTACCTATTTAAAAAAAATCATTCGTTACCATTTTTTAATTCTATTTATAGCAAATTCTCATTATTTAATAACATTGAGAATTATATTTATATATATTCCTTTCATGTTTTTGCATGCTGAATATGAGGCGAGATTATGAAGAAATGTAATTTAAGACCTGTAATTGTAACCATATTTCAAGCAAATAAATGATATTCTTCTTCTAATTTTATTAACCTTAGATATTTAAATATAATTTATTCGCTAATTGTTACGTTTCAATGGGTAAGTAGCTGGATCGACTCATAGCAAATAAATATCTTCATATAGATATTTAGGAAATATTTAAAAAAATGGTCAAAAAAGCAACTCCTTTAAAAAATATTCCTTGTAGTATGAGCAGAAAAAAATATGTGGTATACCTGTTCCATTCTTATATGTTGGAAAATTAATCATATTTCTGTTTACTGTTTTCACGATAAATTATATTTTTCTAATAAATTTTCTCGAAACAAACACGTACAAAAATAAAAGTTTATGATCCGTCAACCGGGTTTTGGTCCAATAAGTCCTATCTGGTTCAGTTTTATGGTTTCATGCTTCAAAGAACGTCCTTTGTAAGCTTCAAAATAAGTTATGAAAAGATGACATCAATTTATCTAATGACAAAATGGGAGTCGGTTCTTTCAATCTATCTATATTTTTCCAGGCAGATGTTACAATATAATACTTTGTATATTTTTTACTCAATACTCATTTATTTAAGAATAAATTAACTTTTATTTTTATATGATACTCTCTTTTATACCAATCCATTTTCCCGAAGGACCTTTAGCTAAAATTAAACTAATAGAGTTGGGTATTGTGTAAGAGCTTTTCGTTAGTAACGATAAATTCCATCACCAAATATTACTATACTAGCTTCTGCCAGCGGTTTCACCCGCGTCCCGTGGGAACTACTTGGCGTACCCGGATAAAAAGCCTATAGCCTTCCTCGATAAATGGGCTATCTAACACTGAAATATTTTTTCAAATCGGACCAGTAGTTCCTGAGATTAGCGCGTTCAAACAAACAGACTCTTCAGCTTTATAATATTAGTATAGATATATTTTATATTACTTCTCATTTCCGACCAGTGATCCGTGTTTGAACGCAGAAGTACGAAATAGCTTATTCTACCGCTGGATCCATGCAATTGCCTTCTCGAAAAATAGCTGAAAATGTAAAAGAGAAATACAGTTTTCATTGGACGTAATGTTCTGTGTTGTGTGTCTGTATTTGACTTTAAAATCAAAAACGTATTGCAAAAAAAATACTTGTTGCTCATTTCTTCGAATTTATTGAAGTAACGAGAAAAAAATATGATTTGTTTAAAAAAATTGTATTTACTTAACCAACTTTAGTTTCTTTGTATTTTTATCAGAATAAGTTTATAAGTAAGTAACATATTTATATCAGAACGAGACGGTCTGTTTTATAAACTTGCTATAGTAATTTTTAATTTAACTAATTAGCCCTTGAAAATCAGATGTAACTTACAAAATATGTTCTTCATGCAAACTGATTAACAAAAAAAAGAAAAGGTGTTTTTGTAGCGGTTCACAGATTTTCTTACGAAACCATTTTTTATTACCGTTTTCCTCTTGATTATACACTATGTACAGCAACTTAAATTACAACAGGCCTCTTTCAATGGTTTAAACTGTTGGTTTTATTTTTTAACTTTAAATTGTAACACAACTTAGGTAAAAGTGACGTTACACGTTTTAAATATTGTTTGTTTATGTGTGAATCAATTTAAACTTTGTAATAACCGTAAAAATCTGCTTAGTACAAAACATGATAGTATTTTCCTACATGTACCATATACACTTGCATATACAGTAAACTATAAATTAACCTAATCACTCGCCGCTCTAATGTCAATGACCATTTAAAGGCCACAGAGGTAGAACTAAGCATTTATCATTTAATAAGTGCTCAGGTAATAATTATTAAGCGCAGCTCGGGTTTATTTTATGCATGTAATGGTAATAATTATAATTTGTCCTATAACGTTGATAAATTTGTAGGTTGCAAGTTAGGCATAAAGTGAGGGACATTGGTTTAGACTAAGGACGCTTTCAAACCAGCGGATTTTTCGCAAGGGCATTGCCGCGCGTTTACCCGCGACCACAAACTATCGACCAAGCGTTTACGCTGGACAGATTTTTTGACGAATGTATAGGTACGCTTGAATTGGCCTACGTGTGACAAAATCGGCTAGTGTGAAAACGTTTTACCTAGTAAAAATTACAGTTTACAGTACAGTAACTTATAAAAAGCTTTTTGAATAAAGCTTATAAAATCACTAATACATAGGTACATGTGCTTTATTATATCTTGATTAAAATTAATTTATGAATATGACTTCGGCAATTTGCAATGTATGAAAATATTTATACACGTGACGGCACCTATTTATTGACACTTTAGCTGAAGGGATATGAATAGAATTGGTTTACTCTACTTTACATTGGCGACCTTTCTATGCATATAACTGAACCATACAACTTATGGCATACCTAAATATCGATTACCTTTTGGTACCACTGCGATTTAATTTAGAATATTTAACATAATTGAAACGATTACTTAGAAAATAAACTTACTATTTGAAATTAAATACTTATTTGTTAGAAACTCTGCTATAAAAATTATTACGAATATTTTTTGTTTAAATGTGTATATCACCTTGTAAAGAATATGACTGCGGGTTGTTTCATCACCAAAAATCATGCTTTAACCTGTGAGATAATTGGTAAGCCTATATGCTTTAAATAAATGTTAAACCTCAATTATCCCACAAATTAACATTCATCATTAAACTAAAACAAATTGTTAATTACTTTAGCTAAAGTATTGACTACATTATCAGGTCGATAGTAAACACTAGTTAGCGTTGGTATTATCCAGCCTGGATTAACAAATGCAGGCAGTCATGCATTGCAAATTCAACATAGCTGCAAAGGTAGTGTTTGATTTTAAAATGCTATAATTAATTTTGAAAATTTGTTGAAGAAAACAGTTATTTAAGTACTCAGAATTATGGTGACTAAAGCTTTCGCAATATTCTTGAAGGCCCCGACTCCCGACCACCGTAGGCGTGGGTCTGTGGGCGGTGAGTTTCGGGTGGCTCATCGCCCTTCCGTCACCTAACGAGACGACAGGCCCGTGTCGGCGGACCGTGTTGTTCAACGCGCTCCTCAGAGAGTGTCAGCAAATCCCTGCGGGGCCCACTAGGGCCAGAGCCTGTCGGGGCTACCGGTTGTTCGAAAGAGTTACCGCGGCCCTGGCGCACAAAGGGCTCCCGAAGGAACACGGTGGGTTTTAGTCAGTAAAAGTCTGACACTCCCTCACGCTGTCACCCACAGTAGGAGGGGTCATACTGATGATTTCACATCGTTAAAAAAAGGCCACAAATCACATTAATTTAATTTGGAGGAGTAAAGTCCAGGTATGGTTATTTTTACCTTTATAGTAGTAGCCTCATTTAAAGTTAGTGACAAGGATTACATAGCTTCAAATTACATAGAAACACCGTTAGTATAGTTACAGTTAGTATCTAATGTGCTAAAGAATACCTAAATACAATGTGAAGAGTATTTTTTGCAAAATATCCCAAAAACAATGCAAAATTAGCTTTGTTTAAAAATAAATACATCCCCAAATTACATTGTTTCATCCATTTAAGGCTCCTAAATGGGTATTCTTAAATGCAGGGTTTAGTTCAATCTTTTTTAGCACTTTTAAGTGGTGATTCTCCTTTTCATAAAGATTGGCTGTCTGAGATAAGTTTATTCGTTACTTTTAAGTTATTTACATCGCTACAGGTGGCCTTTTGTTTTTCATTTATAAATTTTCTTCATATCGACGTGCCGGGATACTCTAGGCATTTTTATATTGTTATTTTTTTATAATCTGTTAACGCCTATATGAAAATAAATAGCAATAACGCGTTGTTTGCTATTGTAAATATATAGGACTAGCTTCCGCCAGCGGTTACACCCGCGGGAACTACTACGCGCACCCAGATAAAAAGTAACCTATAGCCTTCCTCGATAAATGGGTTATCTAACACTGAAATAATTTTTCAAGTTCCTGAGATTAGCGAGTTCAAATAAGCAAATCTTCAGCTTCATAATATTAAGTAGATTGAAATAAGTTATTGCGCATAGGTACACCTTTTGCACCTTTTTTACAGAAAACCTTAGAGTTTCCTCATTTCTTACGCATTTAAGTTACTTCCAAACAATGTTTAGTTACAATATCTAGAATTATTCATTTATTTTGAAACAAGTTACATATTTTAAATTAACCATGTAAGGTCCCTCTATCTACATTAATTTCGAATTATATATAAATACACATTGAATGTTATGTGATCTTTATTTAATAAGGAAATGAATAAAAACGTAAATACCTAATAAAAATATTATGGTAGAATAATTTAAGTTGAAAATAACATGAAACAAGTTTTATCGGAAGTTAGTATCAATTGTTTACATTTTTTTGTTCTCATCATTTTTTACAGTTCATAATCAAGAAGTTAAAATATTCTCAACATTTATGTAAAAAACTGTTGTAGCGATAATTAAGTTAGAAATCTTCTTATTTAATAATCTATACTAATATTATAAAGCTGAAGAGTTTGTTTGTTTGAACGCGCTAATCTCAGGAACTACTGCTCCGATTTCAAAAATTCAGTGTTAGATAGCCCATTTATCGAGGAAGAGAGGTGAAACCTCTGGTAAGTAATAAAACAAAGAATATAAGGGTTGAATTCTTAGTTTGTTATGGATTCTAATAGTCATTTATTAAATTTTATCTAAAATTATAGAGCACTGTTCCATTAGCATACTCGCGATTTTATCGACGTTACATTTACTATGATAAATCTATGTATAACATGAATTAATAGTTCACAAATGCTTATTATAAAAATGTGTGATACAATCTATGCTCAGTGTTTACATATAAACCAAAGATAGAACTCAAAATTGCATTAAAATGTTGGTTACAAATTGTGCAGTGTGGTTTACGTTCACATTTTTCGCTTTATGTGAATCCATTGTTGGTTAGTTTCCAACATTCTGTTATATACTGACTGTGTTTTTGACAGTACATTTTGTACTGTGTAATCCCGGATTTAAAATATTT
Source organism: Heliothis virescens (assembly GCA_002382865.2). Taxonomy (NCBI): domain Eukaryota; kingdom Metazoa; phylum Arthropoda; class Insecta; order Lepidoptera; family Noctuidae; genus Heliothis; species Heliothis virescens. The sequence goes on along the minus strand of NWSH02000437.1, from coordinate 8,766,600 downwards.
AGTTATATTATATTATATTGTTAAACAAACATGGCGTCACCAAGCCGTATATATAAAAATTGAGGATATTTTCCAACCTTCAAATAAATAATGATTGTATTGTTTCCTCCCCTTATTTATTATGGCTTCCGACGACCGATAACCCTATGAGCTATCTTTCGCTTCTTCCGAATTTTCTTCTATCAACATTTTCCGATGGGTAATATTCTGAACGCAAGCTATAAACAAAAACACAGTAATATGAAGATTGTATCTATAAATCAATTCACACAATCGCCTATTGTCATTGGAATTTGTAAGATTTTTGATAAAATTCGGTCAGAGCTATAAACATAAATGTAGTAGAGTATACATATATCGATGGTCAAAGAATATAACTTCACAAATATTAAACATATATTTTAAAAACAGAATTGAAGTTTTGTTTTTAGTTTTAGGAATCAACTCTGCAGCTCATGTAAAACTAATGCATTTTTTTCTCATCGTTACAGTTGAAGACCTCCCAAAATGCCACCTGGACGATTCTGAATGTCTAAGGGACTTATATGAAATGGTGATCAAAGATATATGCGAGAATGGAATTCCCGAACAGGATATACCACCAGTGGAGCCTATGATTATAGAAGACGTTACTTTTAATATCCATGACGTCGCAAATTTAACTATTGTAGAAGGTATAGCAAAAGGTATCAAGGACTGTGCTGTTGAAAAATTCAGGTTGGTATTGAACTAAATTACGGGAATGCAGAATCGCAAATAATAAAATGGTTTTGTTATATGACCTCATAAAAGTGCTACATATGTTAATAGTGTGCAAAAGATCAAACTTAGTACTCATTCAAATTTTGTTAGTTATAAAGCCAATAACTGATATTAACTTACATTCAATTTTTTATAACTTTTGCATTAGAATGAATTTCTTTGTGGAAAAAATGATACTGGAAAAAATGCATACAAGTACAAATAAAATACAACAAAAATATCTCAAGCATAAAATTATGACAGTTTTTTTCTGCTTATGAACATAGTTATTATGGAAATTGCTTTAGACACGGTGCTGTTAAGATCGGCTAAATGGAGTGTGCCTAATCGTTCCCTTGAGTAGTGACCGTGGAATAACAGCTATGTAGTTTGCCAGTTTGTTTGTATCTTGTTGCGAAACTGGTTAAGACTTAAAACAATGAATCAGCATAACTTATTAGATTTTTTTTCTAGGATTTTCTGGCTTTGTCTATGTTATTCGGCTAATTGAAAGTAGCGAAAAATTTGGTTGAAAGTTTGGTGGCAACTGTGGGGAGATACATCTATTAAATAGCAGTTCCCCATGGGTTTACGCGTGTCTTAAGGAAGCAGTTTGTGTAAAAAATGGCCTATATTTAGAACATGCACCAAATTTCGTATTTCGTATAATCAATTAAGGAATTTCGAAGTGAAAGATGGTCCAACAGAGTTCTGTGACACAGTTATATCTTTTTTCCATAGTAAAACATTGTTTTTTTTTTTAAGAACAAACACTGTATTAATTGCTTTCGATATTTTTTTTAGTATTAACATAACTGAAGGAATAGCACACCAAGAAAACACATGTGATATTTCAGTAGAGGGCCATTACAAAATGGAAGCTTTCAGTCCATTGTTCAAAAAATTCCTTGGTCAAGAATATATGCATGGCGATGGAAATGGAAAATCTGAAACTGGTAAATTATTTTATTTAAATTTATATATGGGACATTATTTTTAATTTGTGGGAATTGACTGTAATTATACCTGGAACAATTTTGAGGAATTTATTAGACTGAGTTAAGTTTATGAACTAGAAAGTCAATCGTGTTTTGTAATATTATTTACCAAGATTGGATACTTACTCGTGCTATGAAATTCATACTAAGTGTTACTGTTGGTGCTGGACAAAAAAAAGGAAATGTGTATTATTTGATTCCAGAAAACATGCATTTGATATTCGATTTCCCCTTTAACGTAATACGGCACGATGACGGAGAGATCTACATAAAATGCATTTACGACCTCATCAAGTATGATTATGAAAATCGGGAAAACGTGGTTTACTCCGCTGATAATATTGTTGTGGGTGACGAGGAAATTAGTAAGTTTAAATATGATATTTTTCAACTTTATTAAATTTTAAAGATGGGGATCCTTTTAATACATTCTTTGGTTTGCTGGTTTTAGAACACATAAACATGGTAACATATATGTTAATATAGATACGTGTATGTTTACGGGACAACGAGCTTAATCACCTAAACTAGTGTCAGGGTTTCCTCAAACCCGTCTGACGGCCTCTCACGTTTGTAACAACGACTGCTACTAAGAAGCATGCAAAGTCTTGACGGCTTTACGTGCGTTTTTAGGTACGAAGGTGTAACACCATCAACTTGCAGACTCCAGGCTCCTTTGTGAAAGTTTCTAAGACCCCCAAAGCGATTTCTGCCAGATCTAGGAATTGACCCAACGAACAGTTATCTCAAATTGGTTGTCTTTCTTTTCTTTATTATTATTTTTATAGATGGGAAATCATCAGACGACCCCTTGTTGTTGGTTGCCTTTCTTTTCTTTATTATTATTTTTATAGATTGGAAATCATCAGATGACCCCTCCCGCTGTGAGTGACAGCGTGAGGAAAATTGAATTGCCTGAGATTATCTGAATGATGATCTGTTTACTTTCAGGTGAACTCATGGTCGAGATGATGAATGCAAACTGGCGTATCGTAATGTCGACATGCGCTCAGCCATTTATGGATAGATCCGTGGACTTTTACTTCAAGTTAGTTGGCTATTTCTTTGACAGCGTGCCAGCGAGACACTACATCATCGAGGACTTGACGCCCTATCTAAAACCCTAAATCGCAATATTTTTCATTTTTGTTAATCATTGCATGAACACTTTTGCTTCTTTTGTATGGTCTTCTGATGTGTAATGTAATTAAATGGAATATTCTTTTATTGTTTTGTTTATATTTCATACGAGGATTATAACCTTAGAACCTTTTTTTTATCACGATTTATCCAGCCTATTGACCTATTAATTATGTTGGGGTTGGCATATAGTCTAGCTGGATGCATTGCCCGCTTTTTATATGGTGTGACTTCCTAACCTATCTGACCTCTTCGACCTAGATAACCGGGCGATCTGACGTCCAAGTAAGACTGGTTTTTCTTCTGTATATGGGTTACGACAAAAAAATAATAAATAAATAAAAATATATGCCCTTCAGAACAGGAAAATATAGATACCACTGGCAAGAGAACATGTTAACGCAATGAATAACTGTAATAAAACATCCCGTTCTTAAATATCGCCACTAATTGAAATCTAATTCACTTGATCTGAATATAAAAAAATATTAAATACTAGCTTCCGCCAGCAGTTTCACCCGCTTTCCCGTGGAAACTACTGCTCGCACTCGGATAAAAACCCTAGCCCATAGCCTTCCTCGATAAATGGGTTATCTAACACTGAAATAATTTTTCAAATCGGACCAGTAGTTCCTGAGATTAGCGCGTTCAACCAAACAAACAAACTCTTCTGCTTTATAATATTAGTATAGATATGTCAGTAGAAGACCAAGAAAAAAAGACAATTTAAACTTGTATTATTTAAGGATACTTTAAAGGTCACATTAATTTAACAAACTTAAAAAAACCGAGACTAAATAAACAAAAAGGTAATTAGAACTAAGCATTCGATGACTCACAATATTATTTACTGAATTTTATTAATGGTCTGTTTATGGTCTCTAGATTTTATATAAGTATACCCACTTACACATCCAAAATATGCAATACTAGCTCCTTCCCACGAAGTTACTTCTCTCTCTTACTTGCATGCACCTATTATGCGCCTAGTATCATAATATACCTGGACACCTTTTCACACACGGTTGGTTAGCCCCATGGTAAGCTATTAATTAACTTGTGTTATGGGTGCTAACACAACTGATAAACTACATAGATATAATAACATAATTATATATTTTATAAATAGATACATATTATAAAACCCAGACACAGCCAATAAACATGCTCATCACACAAATGTTGACCGTACGGGAATCGAACCCGGGACCATCAGTTCGGCATGGTGACCATTGCGCCAACGAGGTCGTCATATATTGAAGTAGTTCTAGCCGGATCAAAAGCAGCTTATGACCCATTTCAGGCTTTAGACTATCTGTGTAGTTCATGTGAAACCCCATCATGTAGACAAACAGACAAAGTTACGCATTTATAATATTAGTAAAGACTAGCAGATAAGCTCTTTTAGGAAATAAAATACTTTTTATTTAGATACGATTTATTTAAAATCTTTTTTTGAACATATTATTGACTTTTACATTGTTGGACTCAAAATATTAGGTATATAAATAACAAAATATTTGATATTTGGTGAAAAGGTACATTTTACAATACGCCAGTGACGCCATCTTAGTTCTTAACGTATGGTGATAAATCCTCAGTGATTATGTCTTTAATAGGGATTTTGCTTAAAAACTTATTGCAATTCACATAAAACACTTCTAGAGCCTTATCTATGATAGATTTTCCAAAGGACTTGGCGATGAATTCCCAGTTTTCGTTGCCGATGTTCACTGCTACGGCACCTAATTAAAATGAAAAATGAATAAATATAAATAGAGATAAAATAAGTACAAGAATATAAGGCAAGTGGGTCAAGTAACAGGTATACGGGTCGATTGATCATAAGGTTAAGCAATGCTTGGTGTGGTCTGCACATGGGTGACCTTTTTGTTATGACTCGTCATTCCTCCGTGTTTTGGAAGGCATGCTGTGTCATTTGAACATTTCAGCTCATGGTTATGGGTAGTCAGAAGTAAGAAAGTCTGATAATTCAGTCGCTCCAAGGGTTGCCTCAGTAAATAGATTAAGGAGGTCAGATAGGCACTCAGATAGGGAATGGTCTTAAGTCTATTTTTAACAGTAATAGTTTTTATAAAGTATACTCACTAATATCCTGTTTTCCTATGAATAAATTATCAGCAGAGAAGGTAACTTTTTCCAAAACTTCAAATGTGTACGTGGAATCTTCAGGTATTACCAATGTATGAAGCTCACCGTCATCAAGTTTCTTCACTTCAAATGCTAAGTCTAGATTCAGTTTTACTTTGTCTGAAATAAAACAATAATATACATATAATGTCTGTAAACTTTTCCATTTTATTACACGGGTGAATATTAAAAATATTATATTGTAATCATCGCATACGTTATGTTCAAAACATAATCAGTGTGGTTTGCCGTTCTGGAAGGCGTAACCCCTGGTTAAACATCATAAGTTTTATTAAAATAAAGCAAAGAAAATAAAAAGTTATGGAACAACTTTTAATTTAACAGAAGTTCTTTTTTTATATTTTACCCTAAAATGGAAATATGACCTTTTTATAAAAANTGCTTTATAATATTAGTATAGATATGTCAGTAGAAGACCAAGAAAAAAAGACAATTTAAACTTGTATTATTTAAGGATACTTTAAAGGTCACATTAATTTAACAAACTTAAAAAAACCGAGACTAAATAAACAAAAAGGTAATTAGAACTAAGCATTCGATGACTCACAATATTATTTACTGAATTTTATTAATGGTCTGTTTATGGTCTCTAGATTTTATATAAGTATACCCACTTACACATCCAAAATATGCAATACTAGCTCCTTCCCACGAAGTTACTTCTCTCTCTTACTTGCATGCACCTATTATGCGCCTAGTATCATAATATACCTGGACACCTTTTCACACACGGTTGGTTAGCCCCATGGTAAGCTATTAATTAACTTGTGTTATGGGTGCTAACACAACTGATAAACTACATAGATATAATAACATAATTATATATTTTATAAATAGATACATATTATAAAACCCAGACACAGCCAATAAACATGCTCATCACACAAATGTTGACCGTACGGGAATCGAACCCGGGACCATCAGTTCGGCATGGTGACCATTGCGCCAACGAGGTCGTCATATATTGAAGTAGTTCTAGCCGGATCAAAAGCAGCTTATGACCCATTTCAGGCTTTAGACTATCTGTGTAGTTCATGTGAAACCCCATCATGTAGACAAACAGACAAAGTTACGCATTTATAATATTAGTAAAGACTAGCAGATAAGCTCTTTTAGGAAATAAAATACTTTTTATTTAGATACGATTTATTTAAAATCTTTTTTTGAACATATTATTGACTTTTACATTGTTGGACTCAAAATATTAGGTATATAAATAACAAAATATTTGATATTTGGTGAAAAGGTACATTTTACAATACGCCAGTGACGCCATCTTAGTTCTTAACGTATGGTGATAAATCCTCAGTGATTATGTCTTTAATAGGGATTTTGCTTAAAAACTTATTGCAATTCACATAAAACACTTCTAGAGCCTTATCTATGATAGATTTTCCAAAGGACTTGGCGATGAATTCCCAGTTTTCGTTGCCGATGTTCACTGCTACGGCACCTAATTAAAATGAAAAATGAATAAATATAAATAGAGATAAAATAAGTACAAGAATATAAGGCAAGTGGGTCAAGTAACAGGTATACGGGTCGATTGATCATAAGGTTAAGCAATGCTTGGTGTGGTCTGCACATGGGTGACCTTTTTGTTATGACTCGTCATTCCTCCGTGTTTTGGAAGGCATGCTGTGTCATTTGAACATTTCAGCTCATGGTTATGGGTAGTCAGAAGTAAGAAAGTCTGATAATTCAGTCGCTCCAAGGGTTGCCTCAGTAAATAGATTAAGGAGGTCAGATAGGCACTCAGATAGGGAATGGTCTTAAGTCTATTTTTAACAGTAATAGTTTTTATAAAGTATACTCACTAATATCCTGTTTTCCTATGAATAAATTATCAGCAGAGAAGGTAACTTTTTCCAAAACTTCAAATGTGTACGTGGAATCTTCAGGTATTACCAATGTATGAAGCTCACCGTCATCAAGTTTCTTCACTTCAAATGCTAAGTCTAGATTCAGTTTTACTTTGTCTGAAATAAAACAATAATATACATATAATGTCTGTAAACTTTTCCATTTTATTACACGGGTGAATATTAAAAATATTATATTGTAATCATCGCATACGTTATGTTCAAAACATAATCAGTGTGGTTTGCCGTTCTGGAAGGCGTAACCCCTGGTTAAACATCATAAGTTTTATTAAAATAAAGCAAAGAAAATAAAAAGTTATGGAACAACTTTTAATTTAACAGAAGTTCTTTTTTTATATTTTACCCTAAAATGGAAATATGACCTTTTTATAAAAAAAAATATCAAGTGACTTCACCCAACGTAAATGCAGCCAGAGAGAGTGTCAGAGTTCTACTGACTAAAACAAAACAAAATCTTCGTGTACCAGAGCAGTAACTCTTTCGAACAATCCCACAGCCCCGAACGTAATTATTTACCATTAGCTTCTGCCAGCGACTTCGTTCGCGGATCATGTCGCTAGTGCCAGCGACAATCGTTATAATTTCTCCCATTTTTACAACATTTCCCTTCACTGCTCTGCTCCTATTGATTGTAGAGTGATGAAAAGTATACTATAACCTGCTCAGGAGTATGAATAATAATTGTACCAAGTTTCATCAAAATCCGTCCAGTAGTTTTTGTTTCTATAACGGTTATACAGACAGACAGACAAAAATTCTACTGATTGCATTTTTGGCATCAGTATCGATCCCTAATCACCCCCTGATAGTTATTTTGGAAATATATTTCATGTACAGAATTGACTTCTCTACAGATTTATTATAAGTACCTATAGATTAAAATTACAAAATCTAATAAATCATTTTATTGCTTACCAATGACAACTGCACCTTTTCCTTGCCCATGGACACTGATACCTCCAATGAGCGCCAAGAATGCAGGGGTTGATTCAATCTTGTAATTTCCTTCGACAGCAAAGGAATCGCATATCAATTCGACGAGAGTGCGTTGTGTTTCAATGTCGTTGCTGAAAAATATACAAAAATCTGTGTGTGAACTATATTAGGGATAGAGAAAAAATCAAGTATTAAAAATTTCATATTTATTTAATTTAATAATTTATCACGGATATACCTATAAATACTAAAAGCAAAGTATCTCTTAGTTGAATGTAAAAATAAAATTGAAATCAAATCAAGATATTTACAAGCAAAAGAAACTGATCTTTACTTATTTTTATTTTCATATAGGAGATGTGTAAATAAGCAATAATTTAATAGTATTTTTATTTATTGTTGTTAAACAAAAACTTACCTATAACTAGTTGTATGACAGTTCTTGAAACCTTTTGCGGAGCCATCAATCAATGCTACTTTAATCATACCGAGGACTTCAATTTCTTTATTCTTTACAGCGAAGGGATCTAGTTTAGGAATATCCATTTCTGGGACACCATTGTCCGCTACGTCTAGTAAAATTTCAGTATACAGATCTTTCAGACAATCATTGTCACTTATACTGCATTTTTTGTTAATTTTGTCAACTGAAAGAAAATGGAAAATTGAATATAATTTCAGACAGTTTTATAGGAAATAAATAAGTAGTTTTTTTAATAATATATTACTTACTTATGGCTGCAGATTCGCAAATCGCAAAAATGGCACTGATCAGCAATAAAACTTTGAATTGCAACATTTTAACTAATTACAAAAATGATATTTACTACTGTATACTTTGTGTGGCACAAATCGAATGTTGGTTTATAGGAACCCACTCAATTTATATACTTTAAGGCAAACGATAAAGTCAGCGAAGTATCTTAATTTAAAAATTAGAGGTTTATGCAGAGAAAAAATACCGGCTGAGTTGGAGTTTGTCATTGAACCGTGAGTTCCGTATCTACATTTTTAAAGATGGTTAAAAAGATATTCTCAAATTCACGGACATTCAATTCAAAACATATTTAAATATTTTTTCAGACTTTATCTTATTAAAAAATATAATCTATTTAATACAAAATCTAAAAAGAACAGAAACATAAAGTACTTAGTCATTAACAAAGAATTCCATGACATCTATCTCGAAACTGCAATCGTTGAACTTGTTTCTATATTTTTGTAAATAGTCGTTTTTTGTAGGTTTATTTATTTAAATAACAGGTATTAAAGAACAAAGAAGATTTTTTCTTGAGTACTCATCATCTGTCTAGCCTTTTCCCTACTATGAGAACCAGTGTTTTACATGGAGCGATTGCCAGTCTGACCTGCACAACCCAGTTACCCGGGCAACCCGATACTCATTGGTACGACCAGTTGTCAATCTTTCTGGCTTCTGACCACCTGTGACGGCTGCCAAAGATGCTCAAACGCCACGGTTTTCTCTTGAGTATTAAGGAACCATAAAGATGGTAATTAGTTTCAGACAGTGAGTTTGGCAGTGGGAAGTACTTATTCGCCTAAATTCTGTTTAAACAATTGAGAACATTTAATTAGTGTTTATGATAATGAAGTTTTTGTTTAGCGCATTAGGTACTATACTAATGAACATTGGACCTTTGAATTAAATAAGTTTTTTTTAAGCACCGGCAAACTGGTGTATGGTTGTATATAAATTAGCGCCCGGGCATAAGCTACCTTGAATTTTTTTTCAGACTGAATGTTTGGGACAAGGACAACAAACTTTCATGTATTTTGCTATGTGTTTGGTTATCCTATTACAGATTGTTATATGTGCCTACCTATAAATACGTTTCCGGAAAGAGCTAGTTTCAGTCCAAGTCCCAAATTCTGTCCATTTATTCAAATCACGTCAAAAAACATTGATTTAAAAAAATGGGTCAATTCTGTATAACACTAACTTGCATTTAGAACTTTTATAGGTTTATTTTTCAATTTTGAGGTTCCTATAAACAGAGAAAGCATAAACAGTCGTCACAATTTAAGATATAGGTATTTGCGATTTTATACTAGGTACACTAAATGACACAAACTAAACAATTATAAAGTATAATAGCAACTAAATAACAACATCACAAATATTAATGTTATAAAAAAATGTGTATTATTTCTACATAGTATTCATAGAAGAAAATTCATTCTATTCAGAAATAGAAGCGCCTGAATCATTTTTAAAGCAAGCAGTCGTTTGAGCAAATCATGCATTTTGTATTCTAAAAGTAAAAACATACTTATTGCTGTTGACGATAAATACAAGTTACCGCCTGCCTCCTATGCGACCTTTCGATGGGCAATTAAGACTGAAATACTAATTTCATATAAACTTATCTACTTCTTCTTCTACCTAGCGTTTGTCCCGTTTCGTGACGGGGTCCGATTTATCCTCATCTTCCACTTCGCTCTGTCCTGGACATCTACTTCTTCGAGTTCGCAGCTTTCCATAATATCTTTCTTTACGACACTCAGCCACCGTTATCTTGGCCTACCTCTACTCCTTTTGCCGGCTATGTCAATATTGAGTGTCGCATTGCCGATGTAGGTACCTACTCTGGTGGTCTCCTTTTTACGTGTTACAGATTTTATCGAGCCTCGTTACTCCGCACATCCACCGCAACATCTTCATTTCAGCAACTCGGAAGGTACTGACATGCTTTTTTGTAAAATTTCATATAAAGGCCCGTTGCGATTTCATTGCCCGTTGCTTGCCATTTTATTGCAGGAATATTTGAAAGGACCGTTTACCTATTGCACGATTACGTCTACACAGTGCAAGTAGCATCTTGCTGCAATAAAATGGCTAGCAACGGGAAATGAAATCCCAATGTGTATAAGGGCTTTAATAGTTCTTGTAAAACAAAAAACCTCTACAGCTTTATTGCCAATATTATGCCCGCTTTCTTCGATGAACTTACGAACGAAAAAGGTTAAATGAATTAAATAAAAAGTGTATTAGTGTTTCGGTGGCACAACTTTGGTGGGTACAAAAAAGTTTATGAAAGTTATTCAAAGTTATGAGGAAAGTGACATTTGTGTATAAACACACAAATAAATAAATAGGCTAGATGACTAAGACTACTTGTCTATTTAAGGTAGGTATATAGTCTAATAGTCTATAACAAAAGTATGACCTTATCAAAGTGAGAGTCAATGGTACATTAACCGCAGTTTAAAATAATCAAAAAAGCTTCAAGTTAACATTGAAATATACACATGATATCGTTTTTTTTTGTTACAAGCCGCTCCTTACGAAATTATGTATCACTAGTTGTAACATACGGCTCTGCTCGTGTTGTGAGAATTTAAGGGAATAATTTTTGAGGCATGCGAAATATTTATTTTATTGAAAGAAACTCGAGTAAGCCCTCGTAACATCATCAGTGATAACTCTATCAGTGAAAAACCGGCCAAGTGCGAGTCGGACTCGCACATGAAGGGTTCCGTTCCATTATTTATGAAAAATAAACGTACCTAGTACTTAAAATTAGCCAAAACATGAATAACAAAGTTATAATTTGCGGTTACTGAAAAAGTGCTATATCTCAAAAACCACTAACTGTATCTTGTTCAAACCAATTTTGGTTGATAGTTTTTGTTAAGATCTATAAGATATATTTTTTTTAGATTTTTCATTCTGGTAGTTTAGAAATTACAGGGGGGGGGACACAAATTTTAGCACTTTGAAAGTGTATTACTTTGAAATGATTGACTTTGGGAAAAAATGGTTTTAGAAACCTCAATCTCATTTTTAAAGACCTATCTATAGATACCCCACAAGAATAGGTTTGATGAAAAAAAATAATTTTATTTTCAGTTCCATGTATGGAGAGCCCCCCTCTAATATTATTATTTTTTTATTTTTGTAATAAAATCGTAAAGCGGTTAATATAATACATCTGCCTACCGAGTTTGAACTATGTAGTCCCAATAGTTTCGGAATAAAGTGGCTGTGACATACGGACAGACAGACAGACAGACAGACAGACATGACGAATCTATAAGGGTTCCGTTTTTTGCCATTCGGCTACGGAACCCTAAAAAG
>NWSH02000437.1:8725374-8739981 GCA_002382865.2 Heliothis virescens | reverse complement strand
TAAAAACGTAACATATTTTTAATATTGGCATGATAATAACTTATGTAATAACTTAAGACAGAAGGTCCTTTAAGTACAGACTAAAAAGATTTACTGACTTGGTATTACATGGATCTCACAACTTTTTACGATAGAGAGACTGAGCTGCGGCCTGCGAGACTTGGGTTTTTTACAGGATGTTTTTGATGGCATATTATTATACCCAAATAAATATACGCTAATGAATTCAAATCTCATACTTTACGACCCAAGTAGGTAAGATTTTTTACTAAAACTTTGGAATCATGAAGCGTGAACAGTATTTGTATATTGAATAAGTAATAATTAAGTAGGAAGTGTCTTAATAATTGTATTATTATCATGATACCTAGTTTTTAGAAGATTTACTTACTTCACTTACTTCTTGATAGTTTGTCTGTGTTAACATCTACCAAAACTTTATTATTTACACTATCGTCACATTATATCACACTTTCCAGTAGGCATTAAAGGCAAAGGTTTGTGAAATTTGGTTACCGATTTGATCATTATAATGAAACTCGACAGTGATCCAGCATATACGTCAGAATCACAATAGGCTCAATTTTATTAAAGTGCATAGAGTAGGTCCCATGAGATGCAGGTGAAACCACTGGCAGATGCTAGTAAATACATATTACTAACTACTTGAAAATATCATAGATTATCTACTTGTGAGTCACCAGGATTATAAAGTCGAAAAAAGAATATGCAAGAACCAGTCATATAATTTAATTATCACTACTTTGTATGATTAGCATGTTAATAATATGAATTTGCCCAACTTCTAGGAAATTAGATTCAACTATACTGAAATTACGTGAAATTAATTCGTGCAAGTTCATGTAGCAATTCAATTATAAATGGGTAGGAAAGCAATTTACTTGTTAATCAAATTATATGCGATCAGTGATCTTGAAAACAAGGACTTTGTATATTTTTATTGTGATATTTTTATAGAAGCGGTGGTTTATTAAATTAATTAGCTATGGACTCTGTCTCAAAACTGAGATATTATTTTAGAGTGAACGAGAATTAAAACAAAACTACATGAAAATAATAGTATCAGAATTTTATAAGTGGGTACAAATTATAGTGCCTTATTTTGAAAATCATCTCCTTAACCTTTTCCCAAGTATGTTGGGGTCGGCTTCCAGTGTAACCGGATGCAGCTAAGAACCAATGTTTTACGTGGAGCGACTACCTGTCTGACCTCCACAACCCAGTTACCCGGGCAACCCGATTCCCATTGGNTTTCTCAACTATGTTGGTGTCAGCTTCCAGTCTAATAGAAGCAGCTGAGTACCAGTGTGTTATAGAGCGACTGCCTGTCTGATCTCAACACATTTGCAGTCAATGTGATTGTTAAGACTGGTAGTCAGACTTTCTGGCTTCTGACTACTGATAACGACTTCCAAAGATAGTCAAATGACAGCCGGGACCCACCAGTTTACCGTGCCTTATTTTGAAAATAAGCCCAACAAATCCACGCAGTTTTATAGTGAAAAGCTAATGTAAAACACCATTCATGCAACACAGATGTTGTATAAGCTCAAGTGACGTGCTGTGTCACTTCCAACCTGTATCTACTATTTTGTTAACGTTTAACCAAAAAAAGTACATTAGCACTCAATTACTCATTTCAAAATCAATCTTATGTTCTAGAATGTAAAACTCAATTTCTCTTGTGGAAAATAAACAAACATATTTAATATTCAAATTGAATTCTCCGTCATAAAAAATAAGGTCGAATCTCAAATGGCACTTAATTCATGTGTCAAAGATGCATCATGTTATGTTTATGTGAGTAATTTTATTCACATTTCCAACGGTGATATATTTTCGCGTACATTTTTCATTTGCGACGCTTTTCATGTATGTCCTTGTCAAGTGGACACTTTAGCATTTAGCGTGGAGATTTTTACATTGTATTATTGTTAAACACGGTCCTTCGTAATGAAATATGAGGTAGAAGATTCCTGAATGGAATATTTCAGACACCCAGCGCATTGCTACATTGCAACTTTATTTATCACACACCTAGCCTTTTTTTCAACTATGTTGGTGTTAAAATCCAGAGCTTCTTCTACTTTCCATTAATTAATAAAAAAATCACTTTATTATTCCGGAGATAATTCAGTTATGTTGATTTCATATTACTATATCGCCAGTAGCAAACAGTCGCTAAATTATTTTAATACCAGTGAGCTTATAATCCTATTAGAAAAATATTAATCCAGTTTTAAATAAGCGTACATTTTTGTATACAATTAATATGAGCATGGAATATTTGTTATTTATTGAGAAACTACTACAAACAATAACAAAGTGAAACAGTCACCACTGACGTATTTGCACGCAGAGTATAATTTAATGGAACGCACATCTTGTCATTAAATTATCTAAAAAAGTTATTTACGTCACTCCTCATAATGCAAAACGGTTGCATTGATAAACGCTACTGAAAATTCAACCCTCTGCGAGGTAAAAATTGAGTCTATTTTTGCATGAATCTGAATAAACAATGAGGCTTGGAAGATGCTGTCTAGAAATAGCAATGTGCTGCAAAGTATGACATTCATTGCGCTTTAACAAGTGTCTACAACTTTCTTAGCAGGTGCTAAGCAGGGCATGGAAATCAAACTGGATAAAGAAATCTATAGGATCGCATAAAACTGGTACGTATTCACAAGAAGAACCTTCATAATGTTTACTGAAAATTAAGGGGTACCATGTTTAACTTGCATAATGGCGAGGCTGTAACATGTAATCTTTTCATTATTGGTCTATAAAGCGTTGGTCGAAACAACTTAGAGCTGATTATCCAGTTTTCTTTGGTCATACAAGTGGTTTATAAAATGTTGCAAATCATCCTGTTAGTTCAATTCTTTGACTGTGTTTTCTCTATGGGATTACGTAAGTATTATTTATGTTTATGCAAACAATGAAGAGATTTAATTCACAGAATATTTATAAATTTAATTTTATGTCAATATTTTGCTCGACATTATAATAATTGTATCTTTATCCTGAAACATTCTACTTATCAACTTTAATCTTATTCTGTATATATCGAATTATTTTATTTTTAGTATGTTAAACAGCCTTAAATTGGTCGTTCAAAAGGTTAAAGTTTTTGATTGGTACCTATGTAATTATTCATTCGTCTTTGTTACGGTTAATTGCAAAATATAATTTCACTTACTGCGTAGTCGTTAGGTATAAAAAGATTTGTTCGCTCAAACTGACACTGCAAATAAGATGAAATTAACATTACGTTCAGGTAACCCAATTTTTAAGTAGGAATTAAATCTTTGCATAAGAATTATAACCACGCGAATGTGATAATATGTAGTGTTGGTTGTTAATAGTTTCTAATCTCCCCAAACCTAAGGAAGTAAGTACTGGTCCGATAAAAAAAAAAAAAAAAAAATATTGATGGATAGAAATTTGTTTCGAGAGCATGAAGCTCCCATAGTACGTGCATAGAACCACCGCAATAAAAATCATTATCTAAATTTTCAGCGTCATACATTAAATCATGTTCAAGAAACGATCCAAACTTAAATGAATGTGCATTGAAATCAGCCAGGGAATCCATTCATCAATTCTCGTTAGGAGACCCAGAGAGAGGCCTTCATCCATTAGACCCTTTGTACGTGGCTGAAATGACAGTCTACATCCCGAATAAACAAGGATTCAGGGTCATATTCAAGGACAACTATTTCACCGGACTTTCTAAAATGCATATGGAAAATCTCAAGTAAGTACATACTCCTATATTTTAATTTACATTGATATTATAAAATAGAACTGAACTCATCCGCCCAGCCTTTTCCCAACAATCTGTCAAATTTCTGCAATAGATTTTAAACCTTATCACAACAGAGGTAGGTTAATGTTTGAACAAAATATAAAATTTGACAGATACGTATTGAACTGCTGTTATCTGTACGTAGGGGTCGGCTTTTAGTCTTAATGGATGCAGCAGAGAACCAGTGTTTTTACATGGAGCGACTTCCTATCTGACCTCCACAACTCAGTTACTCGGCAACCCGATACACTTTGGTGAGACTGGTTGGTGTATAACTGTACTATTGGCTCGAATTAAAAAATTGTCACAGACTTGCACAATTGCGAGTACCTACTCGTAGATCTGATTTTTTGATTGGATTGATGAGTATGTATTTTGAGTAGATTTTTTTCTGTAAATAATTGATATGGACAGAAAACATAAGTTTATAATCTTTTATACTAATTCTAACAGCTCCATGCATAATAGTCAACTACGTAAGATTTAATATCCACTAAGAAAATTATACAGCAGACATAATTACACATTACTAGTGAATACATTGTTTACTGCTGTTTACTCTGTTGAATTAATGACTGAGCATTTCTTTAACTTGTTATTATCCAGTTATAAGTGCTTATGCAAATACCTGGAACTCATTAACTTAACATTTACTAACAATGAAATACAATTTGTAAACTGACCAAGGTTTCGAAGTTTTCTTAATTAAGGTGACGTATATGTAAAATTTTGGCATATCTTTTTTTTTAATAAAAAAAAGCTATGCTTGTTGCATTTCTTAACGTGTGTATGGGCTATAATTTATTATAATTTCAATTGAAATAATTTTTAAGTTCCAATAAGGTTTATAGTTGCAACAAAATATATTCTTATAATAGGCATGCCTGTCGGAATCACAGAATTTTACGAGCGCTATGTCTTCCATCATAAATCATGAAATGTATCATTTTGTCACAGCCATAATATTCTTATGGGTAATTGACTGAAAAAATGCTCTCATAAAATAGTTTGAGATGCTCTTAACAGATTCAGGAAGTCAAATATTCTATGTCATACATTAGCTATTCTATGATAATGGTAAAGTATGATAAGACGAAAGTACGAAACCATAAGTGGACATTTGGTTCCATTCGAATTTTGCTGTCAAAACGCAAAATTATGATCTCCATATGAGTATCATTTGCAAACAAAATATATCTACATGAATATAATTTCAACGATCTATAATAAAGTAAAAAATGGTCCCCTAAAATCTAATTACAAAAGTATGATAGCAGAATATGGCTTACATAATTACTGCGAACGTTTCAAGAACAAAGTCGACAAAATTAACAAATTACATTAAGTCAGCTTAATTTTTTTTAAACGTTAATTGTATTAAGTACCTTGCTGCCGTCGCGGTAAATAATTAAAGATCTTTTGGAGGGACATCGTTTCCTTACCGTTTCATGAAAGCCTGAAATAAAAGACCCTTGTTATCTACTGAAATACACATATATGTATATGTTACGGTAAATATAAGCAATCGGAAATTATCTATAATTATCGGTAATTATAGATAATTACCAACGCACATGGTAAATGTAGTTAATTATTCACAATTACCGGTAATTATATAAAACTCCCGCACGACCGTGGTAAATGTTGAGAGAATACTCTCGTTAAGGATTGAAATCTAGGTGATTTTTATAGTAAGACCCAATATGTCCTAAATCCGTTTGTCATAAATATAACATTCAATAATAGACGTAAGACATAAAACCGTTTTCAATAAAAGTCTTAAATTTAAGTTGATTCTGAACTTGTAATTTTTTGCAGCAGGATGTTTTCTGTCACAGCTCCGGCGCTGCGGGGCTCCGGCGGTCCCACGCGAGTTTATCGTCGCAGATAGGTCTAACGCTCACCACCGCAGCTTCGGCTTGCTGGCCGGCGGTGCCGGCCAGCCTCAGCCGCGGTGGCGAGTGTTACAACCACCTGCTCCTCAACTCGCGGCCCGCCTCGCCCCTCCGCGCCTACGCGATTTTGAATTACACTCTAGGGGTAGGGCAGACAAGACTGCGTGGAGTCGAATTTACAGCAATTCGTTTCTGTCATTAAAACCTAACTTTCAGCTAATATTTTAGGACTTTTCTTTCACCATAAATAAACTTTCGGAATAATACGCATTATTTAACACAATACTTAGGACATTTGAATTTATATTGATTTCATTTGAACTGTTTTTATTTTAGATTCCGATGTTTGATTTCATTATTGACTACATCTACCAAAGGGGTGCGGTAATTTTATATAATTGCCGGTAAATGTGATTAATTTGAAAGTTTTTATCACCTTTACCACGAGCACAGGTAATTATGCATAGTTCCCGGTAATTATACATAATTACCGCAATATCCGCATTTACCGTGACATATATATTATGGATGAGGACGACCAAAGCAACGATGGATGGATGATGTGAAAGTCGATATGGCTAGAAAGAATGTTACTTGTGAGATGGCGGTAGATAGAAGAATATGAAAGAAGAAAACATGCTGCGCCAACCCCTGCTGCTAGATAAGGGCAGTAAGGTGATGACGTTATCTACTGAAGTAGTTGCTACCAAAAGATGTATGAAATACAGAATTACACAATGATGTGTTTGAAAGCACGAAAGGAACAGTAATAATTTCAAAAAAGCTTATGGTTTACAAAATGTTTTGTCGTATCCTATACGACCTCATGCTAGTGCCTTAATTACGTTGTTAGCAGAAAATACACACAAAATGTTTGTTCTGTTGGCTGTTCAATGTAGGCACATAAATCTATTCTATAATGAACTATGTGCGCCTAACGACGACGTCATGACTCACGGACAATTAGCTTTCGGCCTTTTAATTACGAATAATATTATGAAGGCGTCGTAACTTAAAGGGTCCGTTTAAATAATTAGGCTCAGACGATGATTCATTGGGAACAAAAGGAGTAATGGTGTGAAAAACCAAGCTATGATCCTGCAGAATTTGATTCAAATTAGCCCGCCGTCGTAAAATGAATGCAAATATATTTTTGCATATTCATTATTTTCGAGTTTTGTTTTATAAGTTTTCTTATTTAAAGTTGAAAACTTTCCAGGTTTCTTTATAGTTTACCATTTCAATTTATGAAGAGGACTTGCTTAAATTTTAATAAAATAAAAGATGAATTTCATTATTTACCATAGATTACTTATTCTGAGCATAAAACATTATAGATGCATCTTTAACTTGCTAAGATTTTCGACTATAATTTATTCATAATTATTTGTACGTCTCCACCATCAGACTACGGGACTATAGTCTCGGATTTGTGGAAGCCGTTTTGAAACAACAATGAAATGGTGACATATTAATTTTTTTTCTTTCAGGTTTGATTTAGAAAACAAAATGATAATAGCAGATGCTATGGTCACTTTACACGTGAAGAACACTTACGATTTGAACGGTCGATTCCTTGTTATACCGGTTAAGTCGAATGGAGATTCTTTCATACATCTGAGTAAGTAGTATATGTGATCAACTGCCTCGTTGGTCTAGTTGTCGCATAGCCGACTGCTGATCACGAGGTCTCGGGTTCGATTCCCGGGACGGGCCGAAATCGCTTTGTGGGTTTTAGAAACTTTCACAAAGCAGCCCGGAGTTGGAAGTTGGTGATTGATACACCCGTGCATCGGAGAGCACGTTAATGTCGGTCCTGCGCCTGATCTCTCTCCGGTCGTGTCGGATCGCCGTCCCATCGGGTTATGAGAGTGAGGGAATAGGGAGTGCACCTGTGTCAGCGCAAATGCTTGTGCACTATAATATGTCCTGCGCAGCTGGCTGATCTCCTTATATGAGAACAGCCGCCGTGGCCGACAATCGGCTAGGAGGCCATCATCATCATCATCATCATATGTGATCAAAAACTTATAGGATAAACAAAGTACTATAATTATGTAAAAATATAAAAACTTTAATTTATGTCTGTATGAAAATATTATAAATATAAATAATTACATTTAAATTGATGTCTGTTATTGTTTCGTGTGGGAAGATTTAATTTTAAATAAATTTTTCAGAAAATACACTACTGCACATTCGTTATTGGTATGAGCACGTAGAAGGGCCTGATGGTAAAATTTATTGGAAAATTTACAAAAACGACATCAAGTATGAAGTGGAAAAAGCTACTTTTGGACTGGATAACCTGCTGAACGACAAAAATATGGGTTGGTGTTGTTTTGATTAACTTACTTTCTTATGACATAAGTCAAAACATTTCAAGTAAATGTATAAAGCAAGTTAATGAAAGCATCAGAAATAAAGTTAAATAAAACTGAATGTAGCGTTACAAAAAAAACTCTGAATAGTGGTTCAAATACCTAGCTAAGCACTAAAATAGACCACATTGAAACATGAAATATCAATGAAATAACATCGTTTGTGGTCCAATTAACACTCCGATCAACGCGTGGGGCACAGGCGTGCCCCAGTCATATATTTTTGCCTATTAATACTAAAAAAAATTACTTGGAATCTCGCCGTCTTCAATAGCTGCTGCTAGTATCCTTGAGCGTACGTAAGTGTCGTGGCAGCTGCATTGGTGCACAGACATGCTTTATATACTCAGTTTAGTGCTTCTGGGGCACACCTGTGCCCCGTGCATGTAATTGCGTAACTATTTGAAGAACGACGGAGGTAAGCAGATTTAGTTATTTTCTCCAATAATACTGTAATTTATTGTAATAATATTGTTAATAAATGAACATAAACATTATTTCCTTATGTTACTGGTGTGATAACATTTGTATTCTGCTCATTTCAGGTACTTATAGATCAAAATGGACGAAGAGTATCAGATAATTGACTGGTTCCAGAAATCTGACGGGGTAGTTTAGAAGACCAGTTCAATAGTGAGGATGAGGAGGACCATTGCATAGATGAACCAAAGTCGGAAGAGGAAAATGATAAGGAGGACCAGGTCCCAGGGACCAGACCAGATGCCATGACTGCGGAAGGGCCAAAGATGGATCGATCAGATCAGCAGGTTACAGATGTAACAAGCCAGTTAGCAATGACCATAAATATAGTGTATCTATCCAGTGTTATGACCAAAGTGTAAACGATCTCGAAAGGTCACGTATTGATGACAAAGATCTCGAATTTAAGATCCTGTGTTGATTTTATTAAGTTTTTTAGGATGCAGAAAAAAAGGTTTTTATTTTATTCATTTTTGTTAAGAAGCCCAATTTTTTATTTGTATCATATATATGAATAAACACTGATTATGTATACAAAATATATATTTTTATTTCTTACCTTAATAATTAGAAATCTATCAATTACTTTGGGGCACAGGGGTGCCCCGCGCGTGGAATCGTGTAATTATTAGAGGCGCGTGTAACGGAGTGTTAANTTCAAATCTGCCATATTCAGTAGGAACTAAGTAAATGGGGAACTGCCGTAAGGGACGGGAGAGATTGATCGCAATTAGTGGTGATTAGCGTAATCGCAACGGAGAAGAATTAATCCGTGTTTACGTAGGTTCTGTTACTTTTAGAATGTTTATTGAGGAAGGACTGAGTATTTTTGAAATACAATAAAAAATATTTCAGGATATTTTTTTGAATTATAATGAACTTATTCATTAAAAAAAATATTTACATGATATTTAATGCATTCAGATCATATTTTAACCGACTTCCCAAAAAGGAGGAGGTTCTCAATTTGACCGTATTTTTTTTTTATGTATGTCAACCGATTACTCGAAGATGGCTGGACCGATATTCAAAATTCTTTTTTTGTTTAAAAGGGTATACTTCACAGGTGGTCCCATGGTAAGGAGACCAGGATCTGATGATGGGATCTTGGAGAAATTGAGAGAACTCTTCAAATTTCGTACGCTTTTTTACGTCGATGATACTATTACGGGACCGGCTGTCACTGTGGGTGGGTATGGGTATTAAAGATATTATAGTTTTAGACCCGAAAACTGAAAAGCAAAAAATAAAAAAAACTTTTTACCAAAAAACAAAACCGACTTCTCAAAAAAACACTGAAAGGGATAAAATAAAACTTTTCACATGGCTCTAGAAGTCGGTGGCAAAATAAACACAGTCAACAGTTTTTTTGTAAAAAGTTTTTTATTACCCAAATGCTAGTGCCATTTTGCGCACACGTTAAACATATGAAAAAGTATTTTTTAACACAAAGTACGAATAATACGTACTTTTATGTTTCTATCTTCATAACGATAAAGTTAGAACTGAATCTAATACGCAAGTAGAACATAAATCCAATTTTCAGACTACTTCGCAGCTTGCTTTGTCTAAACAAGTTATGATCAAGAATGTTCACTTTGCCTTGAAGAACAAACTATGAAGTTCTTAAGCGAAGTTTGTATGAGACAGCTTCTCGGGATTTAATAGTACACTACCGAGACATGCATCTGTCGTCGACGTGTTCGGCTAAAAGAAGAACCAAGAAGAAGGGTACCCAAAAGAAGAACTGGGTAATTGCTAGTCAAAGTCACCCATCGCGGTTTCCGTAAAACACGTCGCAATATTTCTCTGATGATAGAATAATATGCAGAATACTGATGGATTAACCTAGCTTGTAAAATAGAAAAGAAAGAAAGAAGATAGATATAGTCGAATTGAGAACCTCATTCTTTCTTTGAAGTCAATTAAAAAGAAAGAAAGACCCTTTGCTGATCACAGCCACGCGCTCCTGTAGCATGCGGCTGATCGCAGACGAGCACGACTGTAGTATGTATCAGAAATATGCCTTAAAAGTGAAGCTTATGTGCCTTTCATCACTGGGGCACTTGGTGGCATTTGATCCGTTCACGGCGTTTTGATCACGGCACAGCTCCAACCCAGCAAATAACGTGTGATTTAAATTTGAACAATAAATTGTATGACGTATGATGTATTTCATAACACCGTGAGTTGTTAGATAGGAACCCGCGCGCTGACAGCCCGCCGTTGGCTTTTTTGTATTGACGTTATGAAATATATCATACGTCATACGATTTAACACTCCGATCAACGCGTGGGGCACAGGCGTGCCCCAGTCATATATTTTTGCCTATTAATACTAAAAAAAATGACTTGGAATCTCGCCGTCTTCAATAGCTGCTGCTAGTATCCTTGAGCGTACGTAAGTGTCGTGGCAGCTGCATTGGTGCACAGACATGCTTTATATACTCAGTTTAGTGCTTCTGGGGCACACCTGTGCCCCGTGCATGTAATTGCGTAACTATTTGAAGAACGACGGAGGTAAGCAGATTTAGTTATTTTCTCCAATAATACTGTAATTTATTGTAATAATATTGTTAATAAATGAACATAAACATTATTTCCTTATGTTACTGGTGTGATAACATTTGTATTCTGCTCATTTCAGGTACTTATAGATCAAAATGGACGAAGAGTATCAGATAATTGACTGGTTCCAGAAATCTGACGGGGTAGTTTAGAAGACCAGTTCAATAGTGAGGATGAGGAGGACCATTGCATAGATGAACCAAAGTCGGAAGAGGAAAATGATAAGGAGGACCAGGTCCCAGGGACCAGACCAGATGCCATGACTGCGGAAGGGCCAAAGATGGATCGATCAGATCAGCAGGTTACAGATGTAACAAGCCAGTTAGCAATGACCATAAATATAGTGTATCTATCCAGTGTTATGACCAAAGTGTAAACGATCTCGAAAGGTCACGTATTGATGACAAAGATCTCGAATTTAAGATCCTGTGTTGATTTTATTAAGTTTTTTAGGATGCAGAAAAAAAGGTTTTTATTTTATTCATTTTTGTTAAGAAGCCCAATTTTTTATTTGTATCATATATATGAATAAACACTGATTATGTATACAAAATATATATTTTTATTTCTTACCTTAATAATTAGAAATCTATCAATTACTTTGGGGCACAGGGGTGCCCCGCGCGTGGAATCGTGTAATTATTAGAGGCGCGTGTAACGGAGTGTTAAAATTGTGTCCGTACACGGAACATTCGGTTCAATTCGGAGAGATAAAATTTAATAAATTCATCCGTTTATTTATTCCCAATAGAATAACGGAATAGGATATAAAAAATGATGGAGCTTTGCTAGGGAACCTGAGCGTTATACAAACAAAAACTGCTACAATTTTATGATTGATCGTCGGGGAAGTATTTTTCGAACAGATAACAGCAAAAATATAACAATTTACGATAAAAAAGTTCTACAAATGGGTGAACGAATCGCATGTTTTGATGTCTGTGAATTTAGGTGATTGGCAATACTTCAAATAAATGTGTAGGGTGAAAGGGATAAACATGATATATCAAATGTTGTTTTTGTAAGGTCAGTTTTAGCTATGGATGTTGAATTATTTTTTTCTTACCTAATGATGCATTTTGATTTATGTCCTTCTTGACCACAATGGTAGATTCATAGCATATTATTCGATATTCTTGTACGCTCAAACTTTTGAACTGCTTAGATTGCTCGTTCTTGCTTCTAAGCAGAAATACTAATCAAATAAAAGGGAATATTTTACCTAATGTATTTTTTTATACTTTACCTTTAGGTACTTTGTTTTAACCAAAATACCTTGTTTAATGTAATCCAACGAATGAACACGTATAACATTTCCAGGTGATCAAATCAACAGGCTACTGAATGAAATGTGGCGTGAAATAGTTGCTGACGTGGGCCCATCCATCTGCCAGTCTCTGGGTACAGCTGTCGCGGAAAATCTCTCAGTATTACTGGGACAAGTGCCTTATGATGAACTGCTACCGGAGTAGGTACGAAAAGTAATCGATCTTTGGAAGTCCTGTTTGTTATTAAATGTTATAAGCGAATATGACTTGTTTTTTTTGGATAGAATGGCATTTTGTTAATTGTTTTGTTTTACTTTTTTTTTCAATTTTAACTTTTTCACTGAGAAGCTGTTCTTATGATACTATTTTTGAAAGTGACGTCTTTCTAAATAATACACAATTCTAATAGACAGCAACGAATTTTTAACTTTATTAAAATAGGAGAAAGTGATATTTTTCATTACCAAATTCTCTATTCTGTCTGCATGCTACTAAATAGCCCACCAAGGAGATATAGCATTGTCTCAAAAATCCTTCCACATTAATTTATTGTTTTCCCAGGCGTGCTCTTAATTAAAGCCCTGCGGACCAGAAATTAAATGCCCAGAGAACCTCAGTTTATTCTCTAATTGCTGACTTGATAAATATCGGGTTACCTATTACAGGTCCCTACGTTTTCATCTATTACTTGATAGTTTTTCGGCCCACCCCCGAAAAAGAAGAAACGATAGCACTGAACTAGTTCGGTGTCAAATTTCACTTTATAATTAAGGTTTTAATGAGGCTTTTTGAAAGGTAAATAAAGAGGACAGTAGTTTAATTAAAAATTTACTATTTTATGGAAGAGTTTCAGTCAGTCTTCATGTCTAATTAATTCTTGAAATTCAACTTTACAAAGTTATGGAAAAACGTAATATAATTTTTACAGTGTATAACGGAGAATTATTATTGTGTTAAATAAGAATGGAAAAGACACCACCATGAGTAGGTTAACCAACCCATAAAAACAACAATACTCATTTCTCATCTACCGTCCTTGTGGCAAATTGTCTGTTGTTTGCAAACCCCGTATATTTGCTCAGAACATAAACATCATCACCCGGTGGTGGACGTACTAGGAAACATCTCGTGATTTAATTAAATTTTAAGTTCATCCACAGAGAAACCGCAGGACGCCATCTTTGAATTATTATTGGATGCCGACAAAATGTAGGGTTAAAATGTTTCGGCATACAAAGTCTTGAATATGTGAGTCAGGAACTTGTACCATATGGTTTTGGTTATGATACTAAGTAGTAATAAAGTATCCGCCTGTGTTGGGTAAAGGACAATGGGCAAGTTGTATGGGATTTGGTACCACCTCCAACAGTAATGTGTGATACATCATTAGAAACGTATTTACGTGAAGAATCATAAAAACGATGGGGCTTGTCTCAATTAGTTGTCCGATCCGAGAAATTATTAAAATTGCTTCGACAAAAAAATAGTATGTCATCTAAATACGCAAATGCATTATAAGGAATATGTCGCCACTATAATCACTTTAAACTCTGTTAATATACATCTTCTAATCTTTAATATACACTTTATCATAATCTAAAGGTTTTTCAATAGACCATGGAGTCAAACTACAGACACACCATCATCAACCGATTTGACAATAGTTCAAACGTACACATTAAGTTTCTGTTTTTTTTTTGGAACAAAATCATCAATAAGTACTCACTACTCACCTCTCGTACACTAAGAGGAGCACGACAGAGTGTTCGACTCTAAACATATACATAACTAGCTTCTGCCCGCGACTTCGTACGCGGATCATGTCGCTTATGCCAGCGACAACGGGGTCGTCAAAATCAAAGACCTGAAGCATCTGATGTCGTATTCTAAGAGCCCGGTAGCGACTGAATATGCGAGGCGATTCAGAACTTTCATTTTTGTAAGTCAACCCACCAGTTTAAACAACTTTTGCTAAGACATCATTCCTACACGTGTTATAGTATAGCTGGGCTCTTGAAGTTCCACATAAGGTGTTCTAGATCTTCAAATTAAATATCTCAGCAGAAAAAAATTTCACATCCCGTGGAAAAAATTTTACAATGGCACCATTCTTGTATCTCTTATAGTATAGCTCGTCTGTTGCGGTTCTGCATCAGGTAAACACATCAAAAACATAGGACTTT
>NWSH02000437.1:8672895-8700366 GCA_002382865.2 Heliothis virescens | reverse complement strand
GACTGGCCGTTGACTTGTACTCACTAACGTTTAAAGAATGATCAACGGCCAGTCATATAGCATTAACTATAATAATAGTAAAGAAATCGCAGTAAGAATCCTTAGACTCAGCACGACTTTGTCTAGATTTCATTACTTTTTAGAGATAAACAAGCAGCTTCAGCGAGAATTGGCTAGCTTTTTACAGAATGTTTTTGGTGGGATATATTTTACTTGTATAAATTATTCATTTAAAAGTACTTTTTTGAGCATCTGTCTTCGCTTTATTTTATATTGCTACGATCCTCTTTTTTGTAACTAGTAATTCAAATAGCAGAACCAAAAAAATCTTCGATGAGGTTTAAAATAATATTATTTATGGGATGTTACTTGGTAAACTATGATTCGGATTAAATCCCTGAATTTAATATTTACATTTCGTGTCTATACCTATCGCATTTAATTTACTCATGGCCGAGTACACTGTTAATCGTTTTAATATGCAAATTTAATCTATAATATAAAAATGAATCGCTAAATGGGTTGATAAGCGCATAACTCAAGAACGGCTGGACCGATCGGGCTTATTTTGGTCTTAAAATGTTTGTACAGATCGAAAGAAGGTTTTAACGATGAGAAAATATGATTATAAAAAAAATCAGGATCCGCGTACGAAGTTGCGGGCAGAAGCTAGTATTTTTATAAAACAGAGTTGTGTGTTATTTATTTCATTATGCTGATAATTTTACCTACCTAATAACACTACAATTTAAGAGTCTAATTGATCAATTAGTCTCACCGAAGATGTCACCGACATCGTAAATCAAATAAGCATAGTTACCAATCTCGTAGGCCCGCATACACGCAATCAGTTCAACCTGTATTTGGTGCTAATGGTGCGAAAGATTTCACATTGATCTGTGTTCTGTAGGTACAGACGACAGCAGGTCAACGTATACGAATCTGTTAAATTTTACCAATAGAACATTAACCTACCTTTATTGTGATAAGGTTGAAAATCTATTGCACGAATTTGACAGATTGTGATAACTTGATGTGCTGTCGTCTGTACTTTAATAGGTATATAGATGTCTACGTGACCGAACCGTGAACAATTTGGTGTTTCAGTATTGGATTCAGTAAATTGGAATGGTTTCGTAGTAATTATTAAATTATTTAAAACTTAGAATACATCTTTGAATACAAATTTTTGATTTACATTTAAATCTAAAGACTATGTAGGTGTACAATGCGAAATGTGACCATATTTTCATATTTTTGTTACAGGAATTTAAAATTTGAAATATAAATTAAACAAAAGCAGGAGTACAAAATAAAAAAGTAATTTATTTTTTCACTAACTGCGATGAAATCTGAAACAAAAGAAGATAATATTTTGTCGACTGCATAAAAAAATACGCTTTCAAGAATACTGCTAAAATGCTAAAGTCCTCAGATAATGGGACTAGTGGTAGCATCTGAAAAAAACACAGGACTAGATTATGACTTCACTCGGGGAAAATGGAAAGGGAACAAAACAAAACACTGCTGCATCAGACGGCAGCCGGCCAACATGGTCGCAGAAAATGTAGTAGGTCCACTGGAACTATGTTGAACTTTATCTTGACAAATTACTCTCGTCTTCACTGTTAGCCCGCTGCATATTTAATAGAAAAAAAATATGTAAATATGTTTATTAGTGTAAATATATTTCAATATTTGTGAAACTCGTGTCAACGCTTCTATTTGTTGATTTACTGTGGATTTTTCTGTATTATGAGCTGACAAACTCGTAGAATTTTTTATAAGTGCATCTTGTTTCCCGACAAAAAATTATAAAAAAGTGGATACTTATGATTTTTTAAAAACATCAAATAAACACTTTTGTAGCAATCCACTTTTTGGTTTACAAATGTAAACACAGACAGTCATAGATTAAAATGTTAATGAAACAGATTGAACAAACAAATACATCTTAACCATTATACATGGTAAAATTTCACGAACTCGAGATCCTACAAAACCAATACTGATTCAAGAACCATTATCGATAAAATATCTAAAGGTCCCACCCATTACAATACAATTTCGTCATTCATCGACAAGTTTAGCACAACACTAACCTATGCCAAGTGTTGTTATGTGAACAGAAATGTTATTGCTTGGCCGGCCGCCATGTTGGGTGACTTCGTGACTTAGTCTTGACTAACGTGGCGTGAACAAGTTCTTGTAGACTATTCCACTCATGAGTTCGTGTCTCATGTATTCTGATTTGTAAATAATTACTTCTTCTACTTATCGAGTGAGTTGTTTATTCGTCTAACAAGCCCTGGTGTCAGAGTTTTCTCAAATCCACCTGACGGCCTCTGACATGGAATTGTAACAAGGTCTGCTATTAGGTACCATTCAGGGACGCGGGCTTTACGAGTCTTCTCAGGTACGGGGGTACAACTCCGCCATCTTCCAGACAGCAGTTTGCAATATATATATACCAACGAGACAGTCTGTAATTACTGTAATCAAACAAAAGCAAAATAAACCGAAGATCTAAAGTATCCTCTTTTAAAAATACAGATGTTAAAGTTATTAGCGTACAATGAATGCTTAAATTGGTCAATGAAGTTGACTCGTGTCTAAAAGTATTTATTTTAAGTGATTTTCGAGTACTGAAACTACTTAATCGTAAGCTTATAAGTCAACACCTACTCAAGTACCCTCACTTTTCAGTCTCATTAGTAAATATAGTGATACTGAGTATCACTTTTATTATCTCATCTGTTGAAGTGCTTAGATACAGAATGTAATAAATAGTAATAATCAGATTGCAATTAAGTAACATTGCTAAAGCGATACCTATTCATATTATAGATATGATAATGATGATTTGATTTGCTATCAAGGACCTATATACGATATCTTTCAAACCATTCATCGAATCCTATCGTTATTATTTGTGTTACTATGCCTTATAATTCTTTATTTAATTTATTCTCCCAAATCTATTTCATTCATCTATCGTCATAAATATCTACCAAATATACGTGAACAGCCGTTATATAAATTGTGGCAATCGCTAGAGAACACTCTGTATTGTCTCTACCAATACTAACAAGTGTTGACCTCAATAAAACATTTTAAATGGCCTAGGATTGACAATTTAGTAAAATAGATAGTAACACTGCTGTGGTTGCGTAGGTATTTATTGTTTATGATCTTCTAAAAAACAAGACATCATTCAGTTTAAGCTGTGAATGTTATATGAATAATATATTGCTTTCAATCAGGATAAGCTTAAACTAAACAAACAAATTCTCATTATTTACGTACCTATCAATTTATTTTAGAAAAATCTAATGACTAAATGACATAATGCTCTGCGTTAAACATTAAAAGAATTTGATAAAATGCTGCGAAATAACGTTTTAGCTCAATTTCTATGTTCGCTTGGTCTAAAGTTACCTTACACAAAAAGTTTAGTTATTTTTGTTTTATTTACAAGATCCAATTATTACAGCTTTGCAATGTTGCCATAAAACAAAATGGTGGCGGAGGCGCATCACAGCTGTGGGCCAATTTAAAACTTCCACGAAACGTTGCTATTCTATAGTTTCAAGTTACCAAGAGGTAACAAAAACCTTGTTCAAAACCGCAGAAAATTTAAGTTTCGTAGTTCGTTTATTAAAATTACAATACACATTTTACAGGCTTTTCATCACAATGCAATTAATGATTAATTAAAATCTAAAACAAAATATTTATGTATATGATTTTATCTAACGTTTGAATTAACAATATCAATTTTCAATACACAAATATTAACTTCTATTCCCAATAATAAAATACATACATTAATTGAACGAGCCAATTTAATACTGCGGATAATAAATATTAGAAAAGGGCAATTAGTCGACAGTTTCGATTGGTCCATAAAATCAGGTAACGAGATTTTCCTCGCGGCCTCTAATCGCCGTAAAATATACAAGTTAACATATTACGATGAAGGAAGCCATTTTGAAAACTTTTAATTAGACGAATTCCTAACAACTCCTGTTAAATGGTCCAGTCGTGTTGAACTTTGTTCTGTTATAGGCTATCGGCAGCAATTTAGCGCCACGATTCGCCAAAAGTTACCTTTTTTAATGATTATTATGAAATGTTACGGATTTTTTGGCTGAATTTTAGTAAGCTGTATACCACCTGCCCTATGTAATAACTAGATATTTTTAGGAATACTTTTTTTTTCAAAGAAAATCAGCACTTTAGAAGGTCAAGTTTACCAAAAACAGCCCGCCCTTGACCACTTCCTGTGTGTTTTACCTGGGAAGAAGAAATGGTGGAACAAACTTCCCAGCAAATATTAACATTATGTTAAAGTATTTTTTTTGTAAGATTTAAGTTTTACCCACCGCGCATGATAGCTACAACGATGCCATATTCCTTCATATGTCTTCATCGCAACATAATATTATGAAACCCAAACAAAAGTCATACAAGGATCGCAATAGGATATCAATGCCCATAAAGGTATCAATACTAAACGCAGCACCAATGTCACAGATATCACATCTAGTGGGAAATTGTGATTGGTATCCAATAACGACAGTTTCGCGAAACGCCCCAATTTGTGTCAATCATTTCCTATACATTACTAACAGGCGTCATGTGTAGTCACCCTGTATGCTTGTTACGCAAGCAATGTATGGTGTTTACTTTTAAATTCACGTAACAGATAAGTGTGTTTTCTTTTTATTGTGCTTTAATTTATACAGTTTACTGTGAATTTCATACAATTATAATCAATATTTATTTAAACTGAGAAATAATAATACATAGTTTGAAGTCTAATCATATGTCACAACACGGCAAAAAAAATATTTTAGTAAATAATTGTAATCTTCAAACTACTTACATAATTAAATACCATGACCTACATTTACTCGTATTATTCCTGTCTTACTATCGTGCACAAAAACCTTATCCGTCTGTCAGCCAATAAAACACTCGACTAGCAGTAACATCGCAAGAACCCAAACACGCCGCATTACTATCCTTAACCCCACACTACTTCCACCCCTTAACACAAATCAGAGCTCAATTTTCCTCTTCAACCGCAGCCTATAAAATCGCACGACACGAATTGAAACACATATCAGAGGCGGCGACACGCTATACGGAACTGCGCGCCTACTTTCTGTAATGTTGGAAGGCTGTTTCCTTCCAAGCCAATATCCTACACGAGACTACAGTTCTTGGAAATCGCGTTCGACTTCAACATATTTGTACATGATATTAAATTATGGTGTGTATTTGCATTCCTGTGTATTTGAATTGATTTCGCGATGCTTTTGTTTGTTTGGCGATGTTTGAGGAAATGTGACCGGTTGGGAACTGTTGTTTGTTAGCATAGAACGGTGTAATCTGTTGTTATACTGTTTTCTATCGATAGATCAAAGTGAAAAAAAATCTATAAAATACTGGATAAATACGTTTTTAGTAGGTATATGAAATCTAAAGTATGCAAGAAAACCGGCCAAGTGCGAGTTGGACTCGCGCGCGAAGGGTTCCGTACCAAGCTGTAGTTCCACGCTTGAGTAACAGATGGCGTTGTATTCAAATTACACTGTCTTTATAATTTATTGTATGGGGACTCCCTTAATATATAACTTTTTTAAATTTTAGTATTTGTTGTTATAGCGGCAACGAAAATACATCATTTGTGAAAATTTCAGCTTTCTAGCTATCACGGTTAATGAGATACAGCGTGGAGACAGACAGACAGACAACGAAGTCTTAGTAATAGGGTTCCGTTTTTACCCTTTGGGTACGGAACCCTAAAAAAGGAAAAAAATCTACTCACACTTAGCCAAATCTAAATAGGCCAGAAACCACTCTGATCTCAAGAACAAGACTTTAACTATCTAGTACATAAGAATCCCTCTGTCCTTATCGAACTTGAATAGCAATTCTCTCCGAGATGTAACTTAATAACCGTCGTGTTCACACTTCGCAGACTGACTACCCACGCACGTACCTACCGACTGTACCGATTTTACAATCCCAGGCTTTAGTTGAAAATTGTCTGGCGAAAAGTTCAATTTTATTTCTTTTTCTCGACCAGGTGCTTTCTTGTTGGGTATCTAGGTAAAGCACTGTAAATCCAGACGCTTTGTAATGTAAACGTTAACATGGTAAAATTTAATAATATTTGTTGGTGTTTGTTTTATGTTTCCACTGTCATTGAAATGTATATTAAGTTATTTGTTTTAGAAAAACCGGCCAAGTGCGAGTTGAACTTGCGCATGAAGGGTTCCGTACCCCATCCCCTTAATTTTTTTTTTTTAATTTTTAGTATTTGTTGTTATAGCGGCAACAGAAATACATCATTTGTGACAATTTCAGCTTTCTAGCTATCACGGTTAGTGAGATACAGCGTGGAGACAGACAGACAGACAGACAGACAGACAGACAACGAAGTCTTAGTAATAGGGTCCCGTTTTACCCTTTGGGTACGGAACCCTAAAAAACAGATTTGTCTTCGATTAAAATTAGAATAAAGCAGTGATAATCATCATTTAAATACTTGAAACTTGAGATGCTCCTAATAAAACAATATCAATTTGATAAATTTAATTCGCTTTCTGAACAGAAGAAAATCTAAACACTGTAATAAAAATAAATGAACCACATTTTTTATTTATACAATCACAGACCAACCACAATAAACAATTATTCAGTGTAAAACAATAATAATTGCATCGTTTCTCCAAATTAATAACGTTGTTAGATGAGAATAATTAATAGCCTTTTGTACACAAATTAAGTGAAATTAATCTCGGCTATTTGATGCCGTTTGCTAATTGCCTTAGACAATTGATATCGATAGCCTGAAGTGGGATTTTGTTGAAATTAATTGATTCCACTCTCCTGGTCATTTGGCCTCTGATTATGATATAATTGTGAATAATTTAGAGAAAATTCTCATTTGTTTCCTAA
The DNA here is from genome assembly GCA_002382865.2 of Heliothis virescens. Classification (NCBI taxonomy): domain Eukaryota; kingdom Metazoa; phylum Arthropoda; class Insecta; order Lepidoptera; family Noctuidae; genus Heliothis; species Heliothis virescens. Next base: position 8,693,394 of record NWSH02000437.1, on the reverse strand, counting down.
TTTTATTTTAGTCTATACCTTAGCTTATCTTTAGGCATTTTTATTGTTGAAACTAATTGTTTGTAAACGACTTTACTTCTCTTATTTTAGGAATGGTAAAAAATATAATAATTAAAATAAATCTTAAAAGGATTTTTGTCTGACAAAAAAGAACAATTTTCTGGAATATAGCTATAAGTAAGAAATGTTTATCTACTTACCTTTTTTGCGTCTTCTATTTATATTTTCAATAGTAAGATTCATTCCACACAATAACGTGATCATGTGTCAAAGAAGTTTATAGTACCTATCTAGTCTTCTAGATTTCGAAGGCAGGGGTTATAAACAATTTTATAGTTTCTATCTGCTATAATGAAACCATCGTTATCCGTTGATGCGGTATATTAAAGTCAGTGCCTATATATTCTGTTTACGGTTTCTTGTTACAATTTTATAGGAAATGAGCGTATAATATGGGAAGGGTGAAAATTGGATCGCTTTATTATTTTTGTTTTCAATAATAATATTGACGAGATTGGGATAATTTGGTAGGAAGAGTTTGTTTTTGGAGGAGATAGGAAATCTGATGCAACTGATTACTTTAACTTTGAAAATAAAATGTTTTGTGTAGTACCTATCTTCATTAGATTTATACATCTCTATTATAGAAGTAATCCCACACACACTTATTTTGCAATTTTACTGGTTATGTACCTTAAAACAGAAAGTATTGAAGTATAACGTCTTGTAACGGAATTACAAATATCTATATTATGCAAGTATGCGTACTAAACATTTTGTTCATTTAAGCGCAAAAAGAAATTCACACACACGCATAAAACTTGACATGATAATTATAAGTAGGTATATCACTAAAATACACAACAAAAACACAAACAGTTAACTGGACAAAACTATTACCAAAGCGATAGTCATCAATGCAGTATCGATTTGTAACGACCCAGTAATTTATTGCGAGTCTAATGAAATATTACACTTCTTTCAACAACGTTCGTTTCACGTTTCGGTTGAAAAGGAAAGAAAAAGTGAATAAAAGAGGGCTTTCCGGGAATAGTTTTCCTCGGTAAACTAAGCCATTACTGTATAAATAAACAGATTTATATATTTATAGCCTCCAGTGAGGTGCCTGAGTATCTTTTCAATAGAGCTTTCATGTTCTCTCCTTAATTGCTCTTTATTTAATTACAAACGCTTTTAATTTTAATGTACCTTGTTCGTATTTAGGTTGAGTTTTTTCTTGGATGTAGGTCATTTATAATTGACGTTTTACGGTGTATATTACGGTTGCTGGGTAGGGGAGGTCAGATTGGCAGTCGCTTACACACACAGTAATACTGCTAGCTATCAATAAGACTGGTATCATCATCTTCTTGCCCTTATCCCTGGCATGACTGGGCTAATAAATGGGCCATTTTAAATAAATATATTATTATTATTGTAATGCTTTTAAATATCAGAGTGAGAGGCGAGCAATATCTGCATCAAATTAATAATATTTACCATTAGTGAAAGAAGCAAAATTTCCATTGTCGCACTCATGCACTCATGCAATATTCTTCATAAACTCATATTTTGATAACTATACGAGTATATCTTTATCTATCTTATACCAATCAGCTCACCGAGGCACACATAATGATACTTTCCTACGAATCATTGCACTGTGTAATAGGAAATCTCTTCGCTGTGAGATTTCATACCTCAACGTTCGCCCCATTGTGTGAAGGCAAAGGCATTTTTGAACTATTGGTCATTAATTTTTCTTCTATGCTAGCCATAAATTCGCTGAAGGAATAATTTATTTTATGGAGATATCCTGTAGAATTTCCACTTAAATCGTTCGGTATTATTATTCTATTTTGGAAGATACTGTTGACGTCTAATGTTCCTTAAATTATCTAGTGTCACCTTTCTTCATCTTAGAAAGTATTTTTGTCCACAGTCCAAAAAATAAAATACAACTTCTAAAAATTTTAACTAGGTGCCTACCTATTCGTTAAAACATAAAATATGTATATCAGCTTAAGGAAAAATCAAAAGTAGATCATCATATATTCGCAGAATTTTGTGTGCAGCCACAAAATATAAAAGAAAAAACAAAAGATAATTCCTTTTTCCAACGAAAAGCGCATCTGAAGTGAATGAATATCTCATGAATATAATTCTATTAACAAGGGTCAGATTCCATGGGAATATCACAAACAGGCGATGGGGTAACATTATACCCCATAGCCTTGCAGGTCACGTCTCCTACATTCAGTGTGACCGAGTCTGGGTCCACATAAAATAATAATATCATTCGTTATACTGTGTATTGTAAAACGATCCGTCTGTCCGTACGTGTTGTAATAAGGAGGAAATTATGGGAGAATATTATATAGGAATTTCAGTATACCAATGGAATAATTCTGGGGTATTGAATATGAAGTATTTTCCTCAGTAAAAGGTTTTTGTATTTTTCTCTGTGAAAGGAAGTCATGAGTATGAGTCACGTCTTGTTTTTCTATACTAGGGATCTGTGATAGTTTAGGTAGTAACAAAGTAAGCAAATGAACTCAATCGTTTAGTTAAGAATAATACAACTTTCGAATTGAGAACCTCCTCCTTTTTGGGAAACCTGTTGTATAGCAATAAATACTTAGTTTTAACCAGCACGTTTATATGATTAAATATTTACATCAAGTGTTAAAGTCATGGTTCAATCCTCTATTTTACTTCGGCCTTACTTACTTTTGAAGCATTTAATTGAGCAATTTAGGTACCTATTTTTTATTGAAATCTGTAATCGATTAGTAAATATGGAACATTTTGAAATAGACTTAATTTTATAAGTTACGTGGAGTCTGGGCCTTAGTTAAAACGTCAATAAAGACAGAAACAAATGAAAGTCTTTCACGTTGACACTGTTAGTAACAAAGACACGTAACGCCGGGAAGCACAGTTAGTCTTAATACTGGGACAATAAAACACGCTACACGTATTTCACGCTAAAGATTTCCCGTGTCTACGCTGCAGCCATTTGTTATAATTTCCTTACTAAATACGCCTCGTGCGAACATAAAAAACATCGTTTTTGTAAATTGTGACAGATTATACTGTCTTGCACAAAAGTGCCGAGTAATTACTATGGGGAAATTTTGAAAGGAAAGTGTTCATGATTTCGGCACGTGTAAGGTTATGATTTTTGAAACATTCGCTCCTTTGTTAGCAAAAAAAAACACCAGGTTGCACTCCGGGAGTGCAGGCAGAAGTGAAAACATGAATATTAACTTTATGCGTTTTTAATATTTTTTTGAGATTATGGAATGAAGAAAGAGCACAACTACTTTTTACTGTCATCACTTGCTCTCGATATTGAGAGTTTCTCAAAAAAAACTTTTGTCCCTATGACTGTACTGGAAGGTATACCCCAACACGATTAAATATAATCAAAATTTAAGCACGACTCCATCTATGATTTTGAAGAATAAAAACTATACTCGTACTTTCATACTTGACTAACTACTTGACTTTGAAAAATTATAGATGGCGCAACACATTTTTTCTCACATGTCTTTCCTCGATTTTGAGGGTTCTGGTTGAGCTAAAATTATTCAAATATATATTTTGAGTTTATTGCTGTGGCCTGGATGCCAACCTAAAGATACTCCGGCACCATTTCATTTTATAAAAATAAAAACCCAAACTCCATCTATGATTTTAAATGAAAATTACTAAGCCTGACACTATTGTCAAATTTCACATATTTGAAACGTCATAAAATATCTTACCGACCTGTACTTACGGAATTTCTATAGAATTTCGAGTTTCACGATTTTGGGTATCACGATTTTGGGTTTCAAGATTTCGGGTTTCACATTTCGGTCACGTGATACCTGTCGCGAGTTTATATATTTTTCCCCATACAAAAAGTGCTCAACGCCGCTAAAGAAGTTTTCACTTCAAAAATGGGTTTTCATCGTCATCTATCTAGCCCTTTTCTGATTATGTTGGAGGCAGCTGAGTATTTACAAGCAGTGTCTACATAGAGCAACTGCCTATCTAACCCTGGCAGCCCAATATATCTTGGTCAGACTGGTTGACAGACCTTCGGGCTTCTGTAATTAAACGTGCTTTTCGAAAAATGAATTTGATTTAAGTTCTTATAAATCTATCTATACATTGGCCATTGGACACCTTTGCGTCCGTTATTTTAACGCTGTTGCCTTGCTTCAAGTTCTTGAACCTATAGATAAAATCTCACGTTCGGCTGAAGGCATATACTTAGTGATTATGCCCCAAAGTAGCCAAATCGCTGGCTTGCACAACTGTGTGATAAAAACACTGATGACAGGTTCACTGGATAAGCTTTGTGTAAAGTCCCAAACATCAACACCTTTAGTATCGCTATGCGCTGTAAACCCGTAGTCTGCCCATAAAAATTGCCGTAAACCAAACATCGTACGTGGACTAGTTTCGTTGCACTGCAGTGTTATTGTTTGACATGGGCGTTTATGCTGACTGTACCTATTTATGTAGTAAACTTGATTTAGTATTTTTAGTAACAGAGTATTTTATGAGTCTGATAACATCTTTTGTACTTACTAAGAGTGTGTGTATTATAGTGTATGTGATCGCAGTACTATGTCTTTTCAATAATATCAGATTTTAGCCTTCTACAGATGGACGTAGGTTTCTATTTTGGATAGCGCGCAACCATTCGCTATGGTTTTTTGAACGTTTCTTTGTACTTGAAATAATTTAGGATAGATAATACGTATGTTTGAATCTGTGAAGAAAGTCTTGTGAAGGAAATTTTATGCTTCCTTTCCAAAGCTATTTTCCAAAATAATTAGGTATTACTTATGATTGAAATTTAACCCGGCGACAATGACGCTGGGTCATATTGACCCGAGACAATTTTAAATCAATATATTTTAGTTGTGCATCGGTCGTGTGATTCGAACGTTTCTGTAGCTGGAGATACAGCCTTCCTCTATCCTTTTTAGTGGTATTTGCAGTGTAACGCCGCATGTGCTAGAAGATACAGGTGCGTCAAGTGAAAACGGGTCATTATGACCCAGCGTCATCGCTGGCGTAGTAATTTTGTGACATACTTTTATTTGTTTATTTAGTGACCAATGTTAATTAATCTTATTTTTATAGGTTTTGAGTGAAATGTTATTGACAAATGACCGAGATAGAATTTCTTATTTATTAGAAAAGTCTGATTTCGACCATTCTGACTCCCAAGCTGATTCAGACGTGTATATCGACGACTATTTACCTGAACTCGGCAGTGACAGTAAAAAATACCTAGAAGCTAGTGATATGGGGTCAGATTCAGATAATATTGACCTCGCATCTACAAGACCCATTACGGCAATGATTTTACAAAGAAAATGATGGAATAATGTGGCAAAAAGCACCTGCACGTACCAGATCTGAAAATGTATTATCTGTTAGGCCTCAGTGGGCCTGAATTATGACTTAGGAAACAGATTCGTGTTTATTTTTATATTATACAGCTGATTTGACCTCTCTATTAGTACACAATATTATTTATTCCTATGATTGCTATGAATAATTTACAAACAACTCAAAATAAAAACATGTTACGTTTTCATAGTCGAATTTACACGTGATATTAAAAAAATATATACAACGTAGACTTTTAAAATTCATTTTAATTTTTTGGACTTTACTACCTAAGCAAAGAACTGTTTTTAATAAACAGTAATTAAAATGAGGGTAAATTTATAAATTTCTTTTGAAAAATATCGTTGAAATTCGGGTCAATATGACCCGGCGTCATCGTCCGAGTAATTATTTTCACGTCATTGGCGCCGGGTTAAGGATAGTGTAAGATTGCTTGGACTGGCATGGTCGCCACCATGCCTTTATTTTAGAGGAGATTTCGTACTTCGATACACATGACTATTAATGAAAATCCTACAGGAACGTTGTTAAAGGAAAGGTTGGAATATGTCGGTGTCTTGTCTGAATGGAAGAGCTGTCAACTGACCAACAACGACAACAAAAGTACGACAAATATGATGGCAAAAAGGCTTGTCTGTCAGAAACTTGGCTTTTAGCAAAACCTGGTAGATTTAGAGTAATAATTGCAAATTCCTGGAGACTATTTAATCTGATATATGAAGCTCATATTTGTATCGCTACCATTTCATTTACATTACGTGTATGGATTGATGTGGCAATTTTTTTTAATATAAATTTGAAAAAGAAATAAAACCAAAAGTTATATAAACAATTTATTTTCTCTCCGTTTGCTGATTTAACATTTAAGTAGACATCAACAATGTTATTAATTAATACTCCATTATGTATAGAAGAAAAGTATTGTGCGATCTGAATAACTTTAAGAATTTCCCTTCGAACAGTCTTATTATTATTTACATACGGAATAAATTCACATTTGTATCAGTGAAAGTTTAATACATGAAGTTACAAAGAAATATAGTAATAGTTCAACTAATTTAATACAACATTAAAATTAGAAATACACAAAATCTCTTTTATTATAATGTATAAATACAATTTCATAATACTCCGATTTCACTATTACAAAAAATACAAAACTTCCTTTACTTGATCTGATAGGTACTAAAACTTGTTAACACTCGGTATCTATTCATACGCGGTATAAATATTAACGTTATACAATTTACTATTCTCCAGGGAAAATTATTTACACAAAACCTTTCGTGTCTCCCAAAGAGGTAGGTTGGAGATCACAAAGTTCTACGTCTATAATATTGGCACAATGTTTCTCAACGTTCATAAACCACATTCACACACTATTGAATCATTTACAGAAATCAGACCCGAAGCTACTGGTCCACATGTACTTAAAACTAATATTTCTCTTCTAAACCATCAAACAACTAAGGATGTCTTTTAACTGACGATATACACTTTTGCTTACATTGGTGTCTATGTTCCGGGGATAAATCCAAATGAACAACATTAACCGCTTTGTCAAAGGTAACCCTCGGAAGTCATCGCGTTAACGTCACTTCAGTGTCACTAGAGCTCCTGGAGCTCTCTTTGATAACGTCAAGTTCTCTATTAGATAGCGATGAGGTACGAGAGAATTTATGAGCACTGTATTCACTTTTTTCGTCATGTATGTCATGAACACAACCGTTACCGTAGTCTTTGTTTTCATCCGAATCGTCCTCCACTATATCATTCACTTCAACTTCCAATAAATTATCGTTCTCTTTCAGTCCATACGCATTGAAACTCCGCTCGTGACTTAAACTGCGTATTCTATCGAGATTATGTTCTAAATTTTGCATGTCGTCATCAACACCAGGCGAGTCGTCAAACTTCCACTTAATGTTTGAATTAAAATGTTCCACACCTGGATACATACTTATGCTATTACTTCTATGCCCGAAAACCGGACAGTTTCGGAACTCTCACAACTCCGGATGCCTACCATTACAAGTCTTGTTGAAGTTGCCCTCATCTAAACTTAAATTGGAACGAGATCGTCCACATTCCAAACCGGGGCTTGGTCTAAACAGGCACATGTCTGAGTTCTTCAGTCTACATTGTCGTGAACAAGATTCAATTTGGAAGGCAGATCTGTCTAGCTGCCTGTAATCTGTCGGGCCGTAGCCGTCGAAGTATCTGGGATCTTGTTTACAAGTACTACTTGAGCACCCTTTGAAGGAACCAGTGCATCGCAGTGGATCGCGATGGCATGCTTTCTGAATAGCGTGCAGGGATGACGATGATACAGTACGTTCTAATATTTCACCCCAATATTTTTCTCCAAGGCCCTCGAATTCGCCTTTTGAATGTAAACCATCGGATGTAACGGGGGACCCACAACATCCTGTTGTGGGTTTCTCGTAACTTGTAAATGACTTTGTTCTCCGACAGCAAACCTGTAGATAAAAAGAGGATTTTAGTAGTGCTGAATGAATGTTTGCGTATTAACTGATGCGCGATGAATACCTGAAATCATTGCATTATATTTCAATTGGATTTAGTTGTGATTTTAGTTTATTAAATAAATGAATAGTGAATCAGCAAACCGCATATAAATTAATATAAATATAATTTCGAGTTAATTTCGCCAATACAAATAACAATCATTGTTTAATTATAATAAAATCGGTTACAACTTACATAATACTGTAGCAATTCATGACTAATCCTCCTAAAATGACTATTCAATAGCCAATATAGAAATGGATTCCAAAAACTGTTGCTCAACGCCAACCACGTGACAATGAAGTCCAGGGAAGGTGGTACCTGTATAAAACAGAACAGTTCAATTTCCTGATCCAATTCTGAACAAAAGAAAAGTGACCCTCACTAATTCAAAAACAAAAAACAGTCAATACCAAATTTAAATTAGGAACAAAATATTTGTGTGACAATTGTTTAGTAAATTCAATAAAATTAATCAACGCAGCCAGCTCAAATAAAGAATGGTAATGCACGGTTGTATCATTTTCTTTCTCGTTATTATCCAAAGGCTTTCATTGTTATTCATTAGTGGAAGTAGCATTTTCAAAGGGGAAGGTTCAGGCGCTTTTTCCTTAGTTAGGAGGAATATTCATAGACGCTGGTAATTGGCATGTTTAAGAGAACGGCTGCTGTGAACTGGTGTCATGGCGGCGTTCAACGCCTAATGTAGTGGTGGCAAACTTAGTATGAAAGAACAAGTACTACCGCCGTACATATTTAGGGCTGCTAAGGACTTTCTTATGCACACATGAGATATTTCAACCGTGGTGTAGTCTATAACCTACTTATTATATTATATGCCAACAGATCAAAAATGGAATATAGTATTAACAATTGAAAATAAAAATAACCGCCTTTCCACACTGGTGAATGTTCCGTCAGGTTTTTTCCCTCTCGGTTTGTATCGGTGATTTTTAACATTATTTTGAATTGGTGGGCGATGTCACCTGCTTTTTACGCTCGGAATATCCACCATTATAAAAAGGTTTTAACATTTACTAATTTATTTCTAAACCAAATCAAAAGAACAACCTAGATTTAAAAAAGTTCTGATATAACACACTATACTGACTCTAAAGGCAGTTTACCAAAATAGTAACATACTAAAAATTACATTAGCTTCGAACAATATCAAAGCAGAAATCCATACCTTGCAGCCGGTACAAGCCGCAACCACTTCCTGAATAGTGGCTGGAGTGACCATAACGATGAAACCTAATGACATCGCAGCCATAGTACGTGATGTGCTCACACTGTGCGGCCTTACTGGGGCTTGAATCTGCACCGAAGAGAATTATATTATCAACATGTACCATAATAATGTTTGCAGCTGAATGGACGAGCTTAATGGATACTGTTGGTTCAATTGATGTGGAACGTCATTACACTGCAATAGATCGTTGGTTTAGTGAATATGCCTCTCCTCATCTATCAATTGTAGTTTATCTTATTACAATAATGTGGAGCCATAATAATAACAATAGTATTGAGCGCATGTTTTTTTTAAGTTATTAAAATTATTTCAATAAGTTTCTTAATTCAGTAGTGGTGCTAAAAACCGAATCAAAGACCAGTTGAAAGAGTGGTCCTGATTTATCAAGTCACTCGTTATAATAAAATCTTCGCGCGAACGCGCCACTTAAATCAATGAAGTCGAAGAAGCATCAGTCGTACTTAAAAAGAAGGACAATATATCAAAACTCCAGTACATTGGTAACGAAGTTTTTGAAAAAGATAGGAAAGAATGAAGCACAGGGGATAATTTTATTCCGTCTGATACAATTACATCGTGAGCGAGATTTTATTTATCATCCTGATTCATAAAAGTAACTTTATCTGTGTAACGAATGCTTATTGTATTTAATCTTATTTGTATGATGGAGATATATTGCTGATACGCTAACCAAGGTACACTTGTAAATGATGAATATACGCTACGTGACCTGTTTAAGGGTATTCATATTTGATGTCGTAGAAATTGTTTGCTTTTGCATTTCTGCGAATATTATTAGAAGTCAAACATTTCTATGGCTGGTTATTTTGTAATCTTGAGATTCAATTAGAGATCTGATAGTCCTTCGTATGAGTAGGTACCTAAACGTAAGTATAAAGGTCCAAATCAATGATTATTTTCACTCGTAACACCATTATATATTTAAGTTTTATCAATTTCCTTAAATTTTATACAGTCAAATTATGTAAGTGGATAATAAATTTAACATAGCAAGGACCGTATTCTAATAAAAATAAATCTTACCACAACTTCATGTTCACCGTGTGAGGTCTTCGCACAGGGCACAGGCACTCCGTTAGGCCTCAAAGGTTCTGGGTCGAATTTCCCTCTGGTCTTGCTGACATGGAACCCAGATCCGTAACAGTACATCAACGCCATTGTAGTAGGGAAGTAGTAGGCACAGCATGATAATATTCTATTGGAGAAAAAAAAATGGGAAATTTTGTTTTTAATTAGTGGGTTTTTAATTAAAGTAGCACTTTATAATTTCGCATAAAATGTAATATAAGCTGTCTTTTTTATATATTAATAGTAGGTAAAAAAATATATTACGTTAAATTCAAAAGTGAAAATTACGAGCATCACAGACAGAAGTTTCCATTTGCATATGTATAGAAGGGAACTTCCCACAAGATTTTTTTTGTTATTTTATAGGTTACTTGTAATTAATACCTTTAATACCTTAAATTAATACCTTAAAAATAGTCAAAATATCTTTAAAAAGTATCATTATAATTGAAACAATGCACATACCTGAAAGCGACTCTGCTATGGAAGACATCGCAAGCCATAAGTCCCGTTGAGTTAAAGTAGTAACCAGACCTCGGTAGCACCATGATAGCGAACAGTGAAACTGACAGTATCCAAGTTATGCTTATCACAAGAACGCAGCCCTGTATAATCAGAAACAAAACAGGATTTTTAGGAAAAATGAACAAACCATATTGAAGATAGACAATTAATTCACATCATAAAAGACAATCCAGAAAAAAAGACAATAAAGAATAAGCAGAGAGTCAGGCAAAGCCCAGTAACAATAATAACTTTTCTTTATTGAATGTTTAGGTCGTATAAAGAGGTCAGTATGTTTTCAACAAGACGTGTACTTGAAAATGCAACTCGTGTAAAATAAGAAGTATAGTTAAATTTATATGTCGCGCATACTATTCGTGTGACCAGTGGACTGGCCTATTTTTCATAGCCATTTTAGTCACGTTTCTCGTCCGTTGAAAGCAGCGTAGACGAATATTCTTATACCTAAGCTCTTCTTCTCGTATCACATGTATGTTTCATGTTTTCTTAGAACATGCTAAAATTATATCTATATACTTATATATAAAGAGGAAAGATTTGTTTGTTTGTAACGAATAAGCTCCGGATCTACTGAACTGATTCGAATAATTATTTCACTGATAGGAAGGTACATTATTCCCGAGAAACATGGGCTATATTTTATCTAGGTAAGGGCAATATGTCCCACGGGACATAAGTGAAGCCGCGGAAAAACGACTAGTATAGTTATATTTCTGTACCATTAAAATTATAATTACTCAATTTTGGTAATGAAGCGGAGTATATTTTCGCAACATGTATTTGGGTATGAATTTCCAATTACAAACAGAGAAATATAAATTGGCAAAGGTGACCTTGATTTTTTCTTGTTGTTAACAATACAAATTGAACTGTCAGTCAACATGTTTTTTACAGTCTAGTGATCCCTAGAGCCTAATTTACTTCAGTAAAATAAGAAATAAATAAAGCTTTTTATTATGTGGTTACTGAAGATGAATTATGATCAAGCGCGTCATCACGAAAATTAACCTATAGCAGTCCGCTAAATGGACACAGGCACCTACGAAGATATGCCACCATTCTTAAACCCTTTACCTCACACTCGTCAACCCCAACTTTAATCCTGATACCTACATAAAAATATAGGTAGGCTTTCAAGAAAATCTTCGAAGTCAGCTTCTTTGTTCCTTACGAAACACTTAAAGTTTTTACATAAGCCTAATAAATTATACAAAACGCTTTCCAAGCAGGAAAGAGTTAATTTTGAACACGTATTTGACTACCCTTTGAACCTAAGTACATAAGTTTTATCCCGATACTTAAGACAACTTCCTAAGCTGCTCAGAGATTTCTAAAGAAGGATTGTGTGAGATTATTGTGTACACAGCTCTCAAAAGAAAAGTTGCTAATTATCAAAAATTCTAACCAGCTCGGTAGGTTTAACATTTTTGGTTGAGAAGATAGTATAAGGAGAATTAGAAATTAACGTTGGTGTAAGATACTCGTAGTTTGAAATAAATTCCCAAGCAAAAATGGTTCACTTAAAAAGCAAAATGGAGAGCTCCGCACGACTATTTGACAAATAAACAATTTCATAACGAAAGTCCACTCACTTTTTTACTCGAATGTTTGTGATAGGTGTCCGGGTGCAATAAATACAAATATCTGTCGATAGCCATGCAGACCAATATAACCGCACTTTGTTGACTCACTGCACCACGCAGGAGAGCCTGAAATGAACAACAATGTTTTAATACTTGGAACTAGAATTAAGAAACAAGTCACGTCATAAATGAGGAAACATGGGTGTCTAAACAGCCTCGATCTGCTAAACAAAAGGCCACTTCTTAAAAGGAATAACAAGTCAGCAGGCGTCTAGTAACTTACAAAGCTTAAACTTCATTTTTACTTTCTGCTTGGTCACTATAAACCATTAGCTGATGCCGCATTATGTGCTTTCATAGAAGTTTTAGCAATTTTATTGTTCATGGTTCGCCGTTTCTTCGGAACGTCAACAATTACCCTTTACAAACTTTATGTTGTTAACATAAAGGGTCTTTAGATCGATTTCTTTAGTAATTGTCTTGATCCATACTTTTGTGTTGGTTCTATATTTTTTAGAGTTTCTATTTAAAGAGTTTAAAACTTTATCAGCCTTCATATATTTTATAACAAGCAGTGTTAAGTAATATGTCCTTGATATCCGATTACTATTTAACTTTGTTTAGCGTTATGCCAACTTTTTTTCTCCGAAGGAACTTTACTCATTTTCTCTTCATCTCTTGTTTAAACAAAGTTTCACAAGGACCTCGTAACTCCGCCTAGCTCTAACTAAATTAAGAAACTCTTGCAAAATTTTGATGGCAAACTAATTTTAGTGTACTCATTTCATTTATGCTTATTAGTTGTATAGCAAGTCCTTTAAAACTAAATTTTGTTCGCCATACAATTTTGTTCATAAGAGGAGAACAAAAAATTGAAAAGAAAGTAGGGGAATAGAGAACATGCAAACCAATTTCACTGAATATGTATGTAGTAAGTAACTCACCTGTATTTGACAGAATATCTCTCCGTATGGCCAGCACTTGTACAAAGCCGGCAGGAGAGCCACTGGAGCTATCAAGATTCCCGTGAATAAATCGTTCAATGCGAGCGAGGTCAGTAAGTATCTTGGCTGTAAAATATGGCACCACATAAATTATTTTCGTTGAGAACTATCATTGTGAATTAATGACCAAGAAAGATGTCTTATGATGCCAAATAACTTAGGTAGAACCTAGTAATATTCCACCATTATTCAGAAGCTTAACATTGTTATTATCTGACAGGCAATTATTTAGACACAATCGAGGTTTTATTATAATTGGTGGTTCGAAAATCAAGAAGTCACTTCAATGAAAATTATGTTAACAAATTATATTTTAAAGCGTAATTTATTAACTTTGCGCAGTAAATACATATTGATGGGATTTTGTAACGCTCCATCCATTAAAATAAATAAATGAAACTAAAATCATAGAAGGGCTGAAAAATATACAACACATACATACCTGGTTATCAATATACTTGATGTACCTCCTGTTATTCAAAACGCAGATCAGAACCAAGTTCCCAAAAACAATTGACATGGAAAGGGCGAATATGAAGAATGCTTTTAAAATATCAGCTGGTGCTGGGAATGTAGAAGGCCAGCCCTTGCCGTTCAGCCAACAGGAGCTGTTGGATAAAGAGGGCGCTACGAGTAGTGCGCCCTTGGTCGAGTCAAACATAGTCGGCGCCTGAAGGCAGCGCACTCTTCTCTTAAATAAGGCATTTAGATCATATGATATACACTGTCTTCAGACTTTCTTGGTATTTTGGTAATGCGAAATACTCTGCTTCTTTTTATCTTGGAGCTGTGGGCTTGAGGTGGGCCACTATCATAAGATAGCTTTGCGTATTTTTATCTCTTTCGGTTTGATATATTTCTTCATAATTCATCTGAAACAATGTCAGAAATACAGATTAAATTACATTTTCAATTTGAACTTGTAAATATTTTAAACTGGGTGGAGTGTAATAATATAGTTTTGAGCCGTATAGTATTCTTTTCATGAAATCCGATTATTTTTTTAAATTCAATATATCATTTATTGGGAGTAAATTAAATACGATATTATAAGTGATGTTGATATAAGGAAAGAATACACGGAAAAAGTAAAACACAATTTTCGCCTCAGAATCAAATACTCTTCGAAGTAAATTCTGAAGCTCCCAAGGGACCAAGTCCCCCAGTTTCACACGACTTTAAAACATTTTATGGTAGAAGAATTCCTCATACTTTTAAAAGAGAAAAAATAAAAGATTACATGTGGAGCGTGCGTGACAAGGCAGGGAATCTTTTCCTTGAGATAAAGATATATATTTTTCCGATCAGAACTTTTCCTCAGATTGGTGGCGAGTACTCTGTCAATTTCCTGAAGGAAATAGTGTCTTGTGTCATGGGAAAATGGGCCTCTTGTGCTTAAGTTTTCTTTTACTTTAATTTATTGTTGTGCAGAATTGATTGATATTATTAATCAAGTATAAGTGTAGTCTTCAAAATAATGAAAAATAAAATAAAAATTGGAAAACAAAGGTTCTATAGTTTTAAACCATGCGCGTATTGGAAATCTAAGTTTAATCTTATAAATTTCAAAATAAGAATACATAGAATACATAGGATAAGGCCCGAGAATCTCGGGCCTTATCCTATGTATTTCTATGGCAGTCAGATAGGTATCTCGGGCCGAGATACCTATCTGACTGCCATAGAAATGTTTCTAATTTTGACTACCTTTCCATAGCATTATCTGCCGGATAGCTATCTAGAACTTTAACTGGAACCTGTGTAATTGGCTCTAAATATTCTGTAGAAAATAAATCCTTAGTTAGTAATTCACTTGATACTTTTGTATTCCGTCATCTGTGTAGATTTTTACGAACTTGACACACCCTATACCAATAAGGGAAAAGGGGTCCTAAAGCGGAATTTTACTGGCACCCATAAATTTGTTTTTGTTCAAGAGACGAGATATATTAGGAAGTTAATGCTAAGTAGATTGATCCATCTGATAGAGAAGTGGGACGCGCCTATAAAGTAGTGAGTACATTTTGTATCAACAAAACATTGGCTTGTGAGAAACTATTTATAGCAATCTATTTATAGAATGAAGGCATCCACTTTATCGGTATATTATCGGTTACAAGAAGTACTAGGAAAATGCTTGTGCAGTAAGATATTTTTTACCGATGCCATTATTAAAATAGTTATGTACTATAGTTGGATAATAAACAAAGACATATACAGACACAAAAAGACTTAAGACATGTAACAATGAAAACTTAATAAAATCAGGACAATGACTAAAATTCTTATTTAAATTCACACATTAATTACACTGTAGAATAATAAAAAATACCTAAATATTTTTCTTATACCATATGTCTAACACCCAAAATTCTTTCTTTCTTTAAATTCGTTACAAACTACAGACTCGTCCGTTCCAGTACTAAAACAAATATATAAATAAGTACCTATGAGTTCAAATTGAAATCTTGGCGGGGGAACTTTATTAGCCTCACTCAAGAGCTTGGACTGTAAATACCAGGACTGACTTCTAGTGCCAAACAGCGCAAACATAATAAAAAACCTTCATTACGGCGACTTGAAAGGTCATTGGGCTCCTGATGTTTTCACATAAAAAGTCCTAAGGTATGAAAACTGGACCCTTGGACGTTGTTTTTTGCAAGATTATGGGGTGAAAATATTAAAATGTATTAAAGAGTAGGTAAATAGTTTCATAACAAAATAAATTCCTAATTTTACAAAATTAAAGAAACATACTAATTTTCAAATAATTTGTTTTCGTTTGATTTTCAGACAACACTTAAACTTTTTTTATATACGGAATACAACCAATCTCATTTTAATATATCTACACATTCGTTTTCTATGGAAGCCATAAAATTGAGATTTAACAGCTTTTCAACTAACGCAGCTCCTTCCTAATAATTAAAAAAATAATGGTTAACAGCACTGTAAGTAATAAAATTTCTATTTGATTAAAACCTAACCTAAAGTAACAAAATCCCAAAACCTATATCACTTCAAAACGAGGTTACACTATCAATTCTATCTTAGGTATCTATTCCTTTGAAAAGCTTGAGATCAAAGAAAATTTTGACCGTATTGAGATTCTGTAATATGTCAGTACAGCGAATTTCTATCGGTTCCAAAATAATACGGTCACCGTTCGTAGGTATTTAATTTTACTCATTAACGCAAATTACTAGACGGTTTTTGTGTGAAGGACGTACCCAAACGCGGTGAAGTGCCGCGGTTTTAATTATTTAAATTAGACCTTACATTATGTAATATGTGTGTGGGACCTCAACTCATTGAAGAGATTTATTCGGCATGAGAAGTTTGTCCTAAAGGTCAAACTAAGATTAACGATGGTAAATTATTGGTCCTAAATAATAAATGTTCAATAATACTGAAATACATTTGACAACTTCTACGTGTGTTCTAAGAATTTATCAAAGCAATGCAATACATTTTATGTAACTCTCTGTATGTCAATGCAATGGTATAAAAATAAAGTAGGTACCTATATCAACCAAACATTTACACAGCCATTGTTAAACAGAACAGTTCCACATTTAAAATTAATTTCTGGCTACCAATAAATTTACGATAAACAATAAAAACTGCCGCAAAATAAGTTCCATTATATTGTTGCGATAATATTCCCGGTTCGGCCAAACTTAATGCCACACTTGGCGACAACGTGTCTGGCCTCTGTGGTGACCTTTGTTTTGGTTTTCATATTTTTATTGGGAACGCGGCTTGAATAAAAAAATGTATACTTTTTTATTAGTTTTGTTACTGTGTTTTGGGCCATTTTTTTAGCTTAGAAACATGTGAGTACGTGTGATGATTTTTAAGGGTCGTATTAATTTAGATGACATTTTAAGTCCTGTCAGAGAATGTTATCTGGATCTGGTTTGTGAAAAGAATGTACTGTGCAAAAACAGCACCGAATTTCACATTTATAATGTTTATTTTTTAGGATAGTAATCGTAATTCTCTATTTAGGGCGCCTTCAAATAAGCCTTAAGGAAGTCGCACGGCTGCAACGCTGTCACACTATGCCACTGTTTTTCAGTTCATCGACCGTATTCACTATATGGCCAAACCTGCTAGGTAACGCATCTTAAGAACGAACAAATTTAACATTGGAATTTACTTGGGTGCAGGTTTTTGGAATCCAGTGCCCCTTTTTTCAGAATTTTCCTAAGACAAAGAATATAGAGCAGCAATTTCAAAACATTTGTGGAATAAAATGTATGTTAAATTTCAATTACAGTTCAATAATTCGTCCATAAAAGAGACTTTTATTTTACGAACACTCATTCATGCATTGTTTCAAGCTTAAATTGCTTGTATGCGGCTATCCTATGGTCGGTCGGTTTTTGCTCAATCTTTCGCTGACACAATTACCTACTTTATGCAGACATTTTTACCAAATAAAGTAATACCAAACTGTTTTTGAATTAATCATTTTAAAGGTCCCATAATGAAGTTCCTGTCGATTTATTTAATGTCGGTTCTTTTTTTCAAAAGTGTTCCAACAATTCTAAATTACAGCACTAAATTATTTGCCCTTCTAATCATCTTAAAAAACAACCAACCTCATAAAAAATAATCCTTTCCCTCGCTTTTCCTTCAAAAACTACAGTTCTAAAACACAATAACCAGTGCCCTATTGAATCAAAAACTGATTGGATGAAATACAGTACCTACATAATATACTATTCACGACACACTTCTGCACCACACTAGTGAAGCACCTTCGGTTAACACTTACAGCTAAATGTCGCATGAAAGCGTCGCCGAGGTAATTAGCGTTCCTATTGCTTCAGAGTAAATTAATTTAGGGATTACTGCGGTTGCTGACCTAATACAACGTGTAATGGAACGTTTTATACACGAATATAACAGCCTTTTGAGACGATTTGGCTGTATGACGCGCGTTAAATGTAACGTTATGGTGATGTAAGTAAGCCATGTGGGGTTATAAAAGAAACTATCGCATAGTTCATAATTATTACCTGCAAGTTTGTAGTTACAGTCATAAACTATAACTACTATGTCGAGCTATGCAAGTAAGTTGTAGGTACGGTCAGCATCAAAAGTAGCTGAGCAAATCAATGTTTTTAAAAGTGCCTCACAACGTCTAGGATCGTAATTTCTTAACAACACAAACGCCAAAATTTGCTTCACATCCTGAACTTCAAAAAAAGTAGATGAGTAGTCCGGTAAGTTATTGACGACACGGTGTTTAGCAGTTTTGAAAATTTTGATTTGTTCAGCTACTTTTGATGCTGACTGTACCAACTATGTTTCTGTAAGTACGTAATGATGCTATCTTCTGGCTGCTGCTGGCACCAACATCACCAAACTTAGCGGAATGCAGTTCTGCCAGTATCTGTGTGTCACGCTGTTATACCAAAACAACAGACTATATTCAAATGCTTAGTACAGACAACGGCAGGTCACGTTACCTGAATCCGTAAAATTTATTAAAATATTAAATTTATTAAACTATTAAAATATTAACCTACCTCTATTGTGATAGGGTTGAAAATCTATTGCAGAAATTTGACAGATTGTGGTAATTTGATGTGCCGTCGTCTGTACACTGTTTTAACTTGAGAATAGACATAGGCTATACTTAAATCTAGACACACGGCAGTGTGTCCGCCAAGTTCGAGCAAAAAAAGCGACACACCGGCCGTGGGTTATATTACACGAACCATTTCGGGCCAATTTCGACCCCCCTATAACTCAAAATCTATTTTAGTTACGCATATCAAATTTCTAGTATCTGTTGAGACCCCCTTACTTATCTAAAATACAAAATTTCATTAATATACCTATTGTAGGTCTTAAGATATTTACGTCAGAAAATCGCTATTTTTACTATACACTGACTGACTGACTGACTTGACGTATGATATATTTTTCATACAACGTGAGTTGTTAGATAGGAAACCGCGCGCTGACAGCCCGCCGTTGGCTTTTGTATTGACGTGTTATGAAGTTATCATCACGTCATACGATTTAATGTTCAAATTTAAATGACACGTTATTGCTGTCCGTTGACCGTGACCGGTAAGATGTGCTATGACCATTATTGTCAAAAGGCAACATGAAGCTGATAAGATTTGTCTTGAACTTCTAGCAGAACTGTCTACAGCTAAGACGAATAACTTTATCTACACTAGGCAAGTACATTAGGAGTGGTCTTAGGAGTCTAACGTGAATTTGTTCTCAACTCGCCTAGAGTGGAAGCAAGCGTCTCCAGTGCGTTATTATGTAGGTGCCTTGATACAACTTGTGACTTTATTGTATTGAACATTATTGTATGAACGAAAAGTAATTGATTTTTCATTGAACTCACAATTAGAACTCAGCTATTGCTTACATTACGTCCTGGTAAAACATTTCCCATGACCGTGGTAAAAAGTATCCCACCAAAACAAAAATGTGAAAGGCTGCCAAGATTCGTAATTGGGAATGCTTCACCTATAGAAGAAGTGAGATCTAGATAATAGTTCCATGTTTATTAAACTTGCCCTATTAAAAGAAAATTTTATACTTGACTCATTGTGTTTAGTAGGGTTTATAACAAGGTGTGTGAAAACTTGCCAAGTAAGTAAGTGTAAGTATTAGAATTTATAGGTTTTAACTGAGGTATGTGTATGGAACTTGGTACTTATTCAGATCTCACTTCTTTATAGGTGAAGCATTCCCATATTAATGAACTTGGCAGCCTTTCATGATTTTTGTTTTGGGTGGGATTTCATTTATTTTTGTAAGTGATCTTCGAAAGTGACTCACACTTGGCCGTTTTCAGATTTTTACTTTACTTTGACTAAATACAAACCTTCGTAACGAATTTCAGGTCGGTATGACCATTCGAAGATATATTACTATATAAATATAATAACTTTAGTTCGTAGATAAATTTACACCGAGTATTACAATCATATATTTTTGAAAACTGACTCACACTTGGCCATTTTCAGATTTTTTTCTTACCTTGACCTAAAGACCTACCTCCATGCCAAATTTCAAGTCAATACGAACCATTGGAAGTGGTCTAGGTTTTTGATGAGTG
>NWSH02000437.1:8658856-8670343 GCA_002382865.2 Heliothis virescens | reverse complement strand
TCACTTCTTTTATAGGTGAAGCATTCCCATATTATCGAACTTGGCAGCCTTTCACATTTTTGTTTTGGGTGGGATACTTTTTACACGGTCATGGGAAATGTTTTACCAGGACGTAATTGTAAGCAATAGCTGAGTTCTAATTGTGAGTTCAATGAAAAATCAATTACTTTTCGTTCAATACAATAATCGTTCAATACAATAAAGTCACAAGTTGTATCAAGGCACCTACAATAATAACGCACTGGAGACGCTTGCTTCCACTCTAGGCGAGTTGAGAACAAATTCACGTTAGACTCCTAAGACCACTCCTAAGTACTTGCCTAGTGTAGATAAAGTTTATTCGTCTAGCTGTAGACAGTTCTGCTAGAAGTTCAAGACAAATCTTATCAGCTTCATGTTGCCTTGTGACAATAATGGTCATAGCACATTGTACCGGCACGGTCACGGCACAGCAAATAACGTGTCATTTAAATTTGAACATTAAATCGTATGACGTATGATATACTTCATAACGTCAATACAAAAAGCCAACGGCGGGCTGTCAGCGCGCGGTTTCCTATCTAACAACTCACGTTGTTATGAAAAATATATCATACGTCATACAATTTAATGTAATGTAAAAATTTTAATGACACGTTATTTGCTGTGCCGTGACCGTGCCGGTACAATGTGCCATGATCCTTACAGTGCAACGTATGATGATGTTTGTACGTTGCTGTCAAAAGATGGGATCTAGCAACTGTATAGTACTTCATGTTATTAAACAGTTTTCCCAATAACGATCGTTGTTTATAAAGTTGATGCAATTTATCTTGAAAACTGTCAATTTGTCATAATATTTTACGTTGGAGTACGCTGAAATCTCGTAAAAGCTATTGGGTTTGCCGCTGGGGACCTATAAATCTTTGGATTTTTGTGATGCTAGAATCTTAAGCTCAGTAATCTGTTGTATAGAGCTTGAAGTCGGTGATATTTCTGCTTTTGATCATGAGCATGATTTTTAAGGAAACTTTTTGACGAAAATTTATCAGTTAAGTGCCCCACGTCAGTAGTTTCAAGAATGAATTTTCTTTATTGAACCAAAATATAAGTTTGTTTAAAAAGAAATGTGAGACACCTACTCCATAAAAGTTTAGGGCCATAATACTGTGAAACGCAAATCATTGTGTGGCTTGCGGACTAGATAAGCGTGTTCATATTAAATCATTGTCCCAATTAGTGAGTGTTTAAAACAAAACTGATATTTAACAACATAATGATGATAGTCCAAATACATTAACCACAATTATTTGTGGTTTGAAAATAGTATGATAATAGGTACTGAGCGTTTGTCTGAATCAGACCACATTGATTTCCGGACAAATAGTGATTTATTTAGCGTTTTTGGTGGAAATGTGCTCACTGCTCATATAAAATTTAGACTCGTCACTCAAAGAGTACAGGACCAAAACCGTGTTGAAATAGATTACAGACTGTGTGCCCAAATTTCCCCTTGGCCATTTTTGACCACTACTACAGCACTCTAAAGCAGGAAACATTCCCTTTTCCCATAAAAGTGTCGACAAAAATCCTTGAAACACACACATTTATATGGTTTCCACGAACATTGTTTGTCAAATCCGGGGCGTTACTCCAGCATCCATAAACAAAAGCATGTATGTTTTCCATAGACCATTTAACGACAGTGCGACCGTTGTAGTCTAAAAATTATCCTCACTTAAACTTGCCATACTTTTATGAGGAACTGCCACCAGAGACCTGATGTTCACGATTACGGACTTCAAAGATATACCCAACGCCTGAGGGACATGAATATAAAATAAACCGAGCCATATATTTTCATGCTTGCTTGAAAACATTGGAATATTATTTCGCGAAAAAAGTATATTTTTGGAAGCGTAATAATACTCCGCATTTCCATAAGAAAAATACAGTGTAAATAGATACGGCCATCGATCAAAGTGAGGTAATTACCGATCTGACGGTAAATGTTTTGAACGACCACCCTTCATAGAACTACCAAGTAATATCTAACCACACTAACCTCTCTTTTTCACAGAATTCATGTGGTCAGTTTCACAGTTTCACGTGAAATTGTTTAATTTAAATAATATATCTAATAATAAGTCGGTAGGTATACCTATCCACACGCCCAATACAAATAAACATTTGTACCGACTTATTCGAAACGAAACTGTTTGCATTTATGTGCAATTGTGCATTGCACCAGAGCTAACATGATCTTTACTGAAAATTATTTATTTTGTATAACTTGTATAATGTTAAATAATAAAAGATTTTCTTAACTCAGCTTAACACCATGAGAAAAGTTATTAGACCGACATTTAGAATGTATATCTCCACCGGCACATTGCCAAGGCGATAAAGTAGAATCACCATTTGATATTTTAAAGGGCAATGCACACTTTTTCGCTGCACCACAATGAAAATGCGTAATCACATACTACATCAGATTATGGTATAAACTTGGCAAGAAGGTTACCAATACTTTCATGCCAAACAGTTTGTTATAATGTGACTTTAACAACAATAGCTAAACTTGTTCATTCAATATAGAAACCGTACAATAAACACGAAAAAGCTTTTACTGTTGCTGCCGTTTTAGGTTTTCGAACCTTATGTTTCCGTACCTTTCGATTGGAGCGAAGCCAAATCTCGCGAAATATAAAAACAGAAATTGGCCAATAAAAATAATTGTATTTGTGTAAAAAGCTGTGGCGCTATCACGCAGCGCTGGCGCGTCAACACTGCGTGTCGACGAAGTATTTCGTGGGAATTCGAGCGATTCTGTAGCGAGCATGTGTGCATTACACTTAATAACGTAGTGTCGTGGCGTGAAACCAAATAATATTTTCGCGAAATGCGTTATTTGCAAAGGCGCAATCGTAAAATCCGTCTTTTATGCTTCGCCGCTCACACGACTTCATGCGATGATAGCTTCTAGAATTTTTCCGAATAAATCCAGTCAGCCAGTTCTTTGCAATCTTATTAAGTTGACTTGTTCTATTTGTTACTTAAAATTTCTGCAGTACTTGTAGAATTTTATGTTTTAAAATGGTTGAACATAAATGGACGTCTCGTCACGTACCTAGACTTACTTACAACCTTTTTAGGGTTCCGTACCAAGAGGGAAAACGAGACCAGACCAGAAACAGATAGATAAAATTCTGATTAAAAAATAAAAGCGCCAATTTTTTTGCTGAAAAGAAAAACAATTGACATAATTATGGGTTCTCTTGTATGAGTCAATTGGCCGCCTCCCCGGAAGCCGTAACAAATGCCGAGTTGCCTACGTCAGTGCCGCCCACGGAGAGACTTATACTAAACCCACGATTCATTTAACAATTTTTTGCCACTCTGCTGGGTACTTGCTTTAATTCTATAATCATATTTTCTATCTTTATTTTATTTTTCTGTTTCTAAAATTATGTTTACCAATTTTCATTGTGGTTTTACTTATTACCGATATGTTTTTGTTTTTGGTGGACGACTATTTAAGTGATTTGGATTTATTTAACATTCAACACTAGATGGATATATGAAGATGTTTGCAATGAGACTACATTTTGCCAAAATGGTATCAACCCTTGTTGAAGTTCACATTATGTACAGACGACAGCACATCAAGTTACCACAATCTGTCAAATTTCTGTACTCGATTTTCAACCTTATCACAATGGAGGTAGGTTAAAGTTTGATTGGTAAAATTTGACAGATTCGTATACGTTGACCTGCTGTTGTCTGTGCCAACTATACAGTTTTGTTTACACTAGACAAAAGCCTAACATATAATTTTTGATGAAAACTATCACGACGTTTACAAAATATAAACGTACTCGCCTTTCACTCCCAGGCTTTGAAGAGACCTTACTTTATAACTATAAAACATATTTCACAAAATAAAAGAGAAAATACTAAGGTATAACAAAATACTAGATCGCCAACACTTCTCCGTCTAACTGAGTCGTTATCGTCAAACTATCGCCATTACTGTGACGTAATGGCGTTAAAGATATTGACAACCGTTAACTGCCATAAATCTTAACTTTTTTACTGGTTTCCTAGAGTATGAAGGTAAACATCCCGTTGATAAAATTAAGTTTACTGTCTTAGGTAAGTCATTTTTTGAAAGAATCTGTAAAGTACTGAAATTAAAAAAAAAACAAAATTAAACAGTTCTTTCTCATCTTGAGTTTACTAATATTTACTTATCCACTAAAAATGAAATTGTATGTAACTTAAATTCCAACTGACTCTTTCTATAGGTTCTCGCTTACCTATCGATCTGTGATAATTTTATACATTTTTATTTTAAAATTCAAAGCATTATCAGGGGGCACGGCAGTGATAATGCTGGCGAACAAGAGTACCGAATTGGTTGCGAGAATTTCAGTCGCGTGAGGTGCGATAGACTAAAGATTTTAATATGACAATACAACTTTAAGTGCCACTTTCAGATAAATTCTAGATAGTTATCAGATAGATTCTGCTCTCAAACTCAGGTTTTTTTTCTAATGGTATCATATTCATTGTGTTTTCATGCGATGGCCAAGTCGATCTATTTGATAAAAACGTAACACATTTTTAATATTGGCATGATAATAACTTTTGTAATAACGTAAGACAGAAGGTCCTTTAAGTACAGACTAAAAAGGTTAACCTGACTTGGTATTACATGGATCTCACAACTTTTTACTGTAGAGAGCTTGACTTGGGTTTTTTACAGGATGTTTTTGATGGCATGTGTACTTACATAAACAATGAAATTTAAAATTCTTTGAGTTTAACTACCGTTGCATAACTTAATATAAATTGCTTACTTGCCGGATCCTTCATTAATAAATCATCATGTCCGTTGCTTGCATAAAGTTCTCCGGATTTTTTTGTCCGTTCGACGACTACGTCTGAATAATGTAGTTGCGATGCTATCATATCTCGCTTTGTCCCCTGAAGACCGAAGCTCCTGCCTGCCTATAAACGCGTATCTCACCGGTTTTATGGCATGCTTAAGATCTAAACCTATTCCCATTAAACTACTGAAATCTGATTGGAAAACTCTTTTTACTAGGCCAACCAGCAATGTGTTGTAGCTATAACAATATATAAATTAAATGAGACCAAAGTTTTTAATTCAACTACTCATAATTAAAAAACTCCATAACACTAAATAACAGCCATTGGCGCTAACGGAAGATAAAAACAACAAATTCAAGTAAGTGTCCCTAAAAATAAACGCACAAAACAGGTCAGGGATATGTCGTCCCATTTGGCTGCGACGTGAACTTGGCTGGATGGCCAAGACTAGAGCGAAACCAAGTCTATGTTACTCGTGTATGTACGAAAATTATTCTCCCAGTTTCTTTGTGCTTTCCATGTAGACACTGGCATTATTACGACAACTGTACCACGTTTACTGATTAAAAACCTTTTGTGGATATTTAGTAATGAAAAGGGTAAACAGAATTTTGTTTGAATAAAAGATGAAAAGTTTTGCAATTGACATTGTTCTTTTAAAAATTGTTTCGTGTCAAGTAGGTACGACCACCCAAACGTAAGTATACTAGGAAATGAGCACTTGTAGATGCTTAAATCTGAGAAATGTGCATTTTTGAAAAAGGAAATTGGGTAGGAATAATAGGGAAGTTATTATTTCATTTTCAGAATCCTGGAAGCAATTCCAACTAGACTGTGCTATTCTTACTTTGAGTCTCAATATTTGCATTTTACAATATTAAAAATAGCTTATTATAAAATGGAATACAATACAGTAAAAATGTTTATTCGGAACATTTACTACCTATTTGCAATTTCGAATGTGTCTCTTGCAGTTGAAGGCTTAAAAATTAAACATGGCTTTTACAGATATTATTTCATTCTTCTCTGCACTAGTTATTAAACTTGCCTTTGGCGATTTACGCAGCCATTTGCAGCAATTTGGAATGCCAATAAATCATCGGCATATCAATAAACCCGTATGACAAATGCCCTTTACTACAGATCGTTAGCCGAAAATGGTTCAGACATTGGAAAATAACAAACATATAAAGTTACTTTCACACATAATATTAGATGGTTCTGTCATATTTGGGCCCAAGAAAAAAACACCAGGTTGCACTCCGGGAGTGCAGGCAGAAGTGAAAACATGAATATTAAACTTTATGCGTTTTTAATATTTTTTTGAGATTATGGAATGAAGAAAGAGCACAACTACTTTTTACTGTCATCACTTGCTCTCGATATTGAGAGTTTCACAAAAAAAACTTTTGTCCCTATACTGTACCTACTGGAAGGTATACCCCAACAAAATTTAAGCACGACTCCATCTATGATTTTGAAGAATAAAAACTATAGTCGTACTTTCATACATGACTAACTACTTGACTTTGAAAAATTATAGATGGCGCAACACATTTTTTCTCACATGTCTTTCCTCGATTTTGAGGGTTCTGGTTGAGCTAAAATTATTCAAATATATATTTTGAGTTTATTGCTGTGGCCTGGATGCTAACCTAAAGATACTCCGGCACCATTTCATTTTATAAAAATAAAAACCCAAACTCCATCTATGATTTTAAATGATAATTACTAAGCCTGACACTATTGTCAAATTTCACATGTTTGAAACGTCATAAAATATCTTACCGACCTGTACTTACGGAATTTCTATAGAATTTCGGGTTTCATGATTTCGGGTATCACGATTTTGGGTTTCATGATTTCGGGTTTCACATTTCGGTCACGTAATACCTGTCGCGAGTTTATATATTTTTCCCCATACAAAAAGTGCTCAACGCCGCTAAAGAAGTTTTCACTTCAAAAATCCTTTGCGAAATACGTGAATATTCACGATATAAACTGCATTACGAGGAATGTGTGCAAGGGCTCAAGAAGGAACATGGTGGGTTTTAGTCAGTAAAAGTCTGACACTCGCCGACGCTGTCACCCACATACGGGAGGGGTCATCTGATGGTTTCCCATCGCCAAAAAAAGGACGTGTGATAAACAATAGACCAGGAAAATATAAGACAATCTCCGATACAATAAAAATCTTATACAAAAAATCTTTTCAACCGATAACGATGCCCCAACCATTATGTTTCCAATAAATTCGTTGTGAGCACAATCAAATCACAAGCAAGATTGCACAAAATAACGACCACAACAATCATTATAATGGCTAGTTTTCCTGCAGTTGCCATTTTATCTTTCTTGTCCTGCTACCATTACATGGCAATAAAGGACGAAGTTTGGAAGTAAGCGCGAAACTTGGTCAGCTTATTTTCGACATAAGAATTAGCTGCAGAAGAAACAGGTTTGCCCTCAAACAGCGTTGTCGGGACGAAAACAACATTTGACACGGTCTGGTTAGCTCGTGTGAAAGGAAAACCTCACATTTTTACGATCAGTTGTTCAGAATAGGATTCTATTCTTAGACTTTGTTATGCTGGTTCTGGACTTTTTCCGTCTTATTGAAGAGGAATTGCGCTTTTTTAATTTGTTTATTTATGTAAAAATATAAGCAATATTTCATCTTTATAAGTACTCAAAATAACTATTTTAATACATCATTATCAGCCTTTTTTATCGTCCCATTGTTGGGCACAGGCCACGTTTTACACATAGAAGGATTGAGTATTAATCGCCACGCTTGCTCAATGTGGGTTGGTGATTTCAGACTTTATAGTTCAGGTTTCCTCGACATGTTTTCCTTCACCTTTAATCAGTCAATATTTAAAAAGTACATACAAACTTAGAAAATTTGCATTGGTACTTGCCTGACCTGGAATCGAACCCATACACTAGCACTTAAGTGCTTGGTGCTTTACCCACTGGCATAACTTACAATATATTGTTAGGTAATCAGTCCCTATTTTCTATTCATTTAAAAGAACTGATCAGGTATCAGTTCTTCTTTGTCCGAAAATTCAGTATTTTGCGAAACATAGTAAAACGGACAAGATATTACTCAATCTTACGTACATTGCTCCGTTTACTTATTCAGCTCCGTCCCAAGGGATGTGTGTCTTAGTAGTTCAGTCACTTAAAGTAATGCCTACGTTTCAATGTGTTCGCGTGTACCTTTATCAATTGTCTGAATATTGTATTCAAGTTGTAAACGTCCGTCAAGGGACTAGATATTATTTCAGTTCTAAATAAAATAACATTTGGTTTTCTCTACGTAAGTGAAAATAATTTCTTTATAAGCTTCAAATACAGTAGGTACATACACATATCCGTATACTGAGAAAAAGTTTTTCAAAGCGTTAGTAGGAAACAAATTAAATTTCATTACCCTGCCAGTAGAGAAAACTTTTGCAAACGCAAATTCTATGCGAAAACAAATAAACATCCGATCAGGAAACTGGTGCAAGTTCGTCTTGGTGTTTAAATCACGGCTCGGGTAATGTCCTTCGCATTTTTATGATCGCTCCCCCAAGAGAATAGCTAAATAAAGATAGGAGAAGTGCGATACGCTCCCATACGCCGACATCTATCTATATACATTAAAAATCACCCCCTATTTTTTTCTCGTCACCGAATCACGCCTGAACAGATAGACCGATTCTGATGATTCTTTTCTTGCAGTGTTTGTTGTATTCAGCAGAAAGTTCATTTGATACAAAAAAAAAAAAAATTGCCTGCAAAATTAAAATTACGATGACGCGGATGAAACCACAGGGAACAGCTAGTGAGCATATACATCACACTAATCGCAAAATGTGGAGACGCACGACTTCACGACAAAATCCTTACAAGGAAAAAGTGTAGCAATTTGTTTGACCATTTTTACTTTCCGACAGAATATTATTAATATCAGGGCTAAAGTGGGATTATGTGTGAATGTGTCCGTCACGTTTTTGCGTTCGTATAAAAGACCTTTATTCCAAAGACGGTTGGACAACTGATATGATTTTTATATGTACCTTTAAGGTTTATTTCGCTTACATTTTTATTGTTTTCCTTTTTTTATAAAGGGATATACTTTTAGAAGTCTGAGACTTAAAACAGTGGGTAGTATTTTTTAGCTCCCCAAGCAAGCCATTTAATATAGCAATATGAAGAAAAGATAACGTTGATCGTATTATTGAAACCTTCTTTACAGTAATTGAATAATATGAGATATTCCACAATAAACGTGAATTTACCGCTAAACGAAATTCAATGGAAATGAAATGTAATGAGATCGTAACAGTGCTCACGGATATAACACTCATCTGATTATTTAGATAAAATGAGTGTATTTAATATCATACAGTGAAAAAGTCTACAATATTCTTAAAACGGTTAGGCAGAACTATATACCTAAGTAGGTAATATGGAGCGATATCAACAACTAGGTCAAACTCCAGATGCCAGGCGACTGCTTGCTGGATGAACTAACTATATGGCTCTTCTTCATGGGACCTCATGTATAACAGTCTAGATCTATCCAGATAGAACCAGACTGACTGTGCAATAAACAATATTTGTTATTAATTCCTATTTTACACCTATTCGGTTTCATTAATTTCATTTAAAATACTTATAAAATATGCAAAGGTGCGTCCACCACACACATTTAAGGGAGCAGCAGCGTTGTCAAATGTAAGTGGGCGTCATTCTATGGTATAGATTATAGTATAGAATTGCTCCACAAGAGTGCGGCGTTCTAACAATCAATTTCATTAGTCTTGTTTTAAAGTATGCACATCAACATAAGACGGTAAAAAAACTATTGATCGTACACACTAAATTAAAAAAGCACAGCCCATTTTTTACCGTTCCAAAATGTAACTCCATACAAATAAAGCAAAAAGTTCGCGAACTAACACCGTTTCTTTGTAACATTATTTGTATTCAGAATACGTAAACAATTGACAGGGAATAACTTTTGCTACATTTACGATTCGCCCGTACGATTGATGTTTCCGTAACTTCATCAGGAACGAGAAGATAGAAAAAAGTCCTCGCGAGGAATATGTCAATTCAACGAAGACAGGGATAAGATACATTATGTGAATACTCCAAGGCTTTGTACCGAGGTACCGAGTACACAGATGTGGATAGCATTTTATTAAAAGAAATGCTGGATGTCGTTTTGTCACAAGCAACATGTGGGGTACGATTAATTTTGTACGGAGTTCTAATTAATTTTGTTTTTTGTATGTAATTTTTTTGTATTTTCAGTATTTTTTATACATGATTCGACATACCTGCCGTATTGTATTTCCTAACATAGGCATGTTAAGCTGTCTGTGTAATTTTACATCTCTTAGGTAATATTTTCCTCGCCTTTGCTTCTTACACTAGGTATATCTTCTGCCTATATTTTGAATCATTATATAAAAAAATACTCTGATTAGTAAGCCTTGTTTATCACCACATTATACCACGTATATTAGAGTCAATCCTAACAAAATCGTGTCAATGGTCTGTGTGAACCTAGCAATGCTATCTCATACCTTTCAAGCACTACTTGCTCTGAAGATGACCTCAATAGGGCTTCCGATACTGATGACATTTTGAAGAGACCAATTACTGGGTCTAGTCTGGCTGAATATGGTGGTACTCTTATACCTACGTATCAATCGGAAATAGAGTATTGCAGCCTCGTATGGTTTAGTAATGGTAACAATTATATTGATTTCTTTTTTATTTCGTTTTTGATTAAATTTTACAAATATCTGTTTCTGAGAGGTTGATTATACTAACTTTTGAAATTGGAAGTAAATTGGAAGTGATATCAGATATTTTAAGCACAGGTTTGTCGATTTTTCTGTAGGTATTTACGACATTTTCTTTCAAAGTAACGGCAAAGCCATACGATGCGTTTGCAGCTAGTAACTGATGTAATGTATGTAACTGCCTCGTTGGTCTAGTGGTCGCATAGCGCGACTGCCGTGCCACGGGTCTCGGGTTCGATTCCCGGGTCAGGCCGAAATCGCTTTGTGGGTTTTAGAAACTTTCACAAAGCAGCCTGGAGTTTGGAAGTTGGCGGTGTTACACCCCCGTGCCTGGGAGGGCACGTAAAGCCGTCGTCCTCGATGATTGTTCGCTCGATCGTAGGCAGTCGTAGTTATTAATTCCTACGTCAGAGGGCCGTCAGGGGATTTGAGAAAATCTGACACTAGGGCTTGTAGGTGATTAACCTGCAGCTCACTCGATAAGAAGAAGAATGTATGTAATTATTGTAATGCCTTATTTTTGCTGTTGCCCTAACAAGGGTTCATAATTGTACCTAGCTCTAAGCCTCTATCAGCCTACTGTAACATTATGGATGCAAATAAATATATGAATATGAATAACCAAAAATTACTTCCTCCGCTTAAAAAGTTTATTTATACCCATATTGATTATAATTAATATATCTACACAAAAATTTATTATACATACAGCGTAATTAAAACCTCTTGTCACCTTCCAACATATCACTAACAAAGAATTGAAGTACGAAAAACAAAACGTTGATTGCATGTTTGTATACGG
>NWSH02000437.1:8644762-8658831 GCA_002382865.2 Heliothis virescens | reverse complement strand
TTGAAAATTGCTGTTATTTATCATTCGTAAGGGTTATAATGATTGGATGTCGGGTCAACATTGGGGTTGTTGCAGTGTTTGCAATTTAGATTGGACATTAAAATATACATTGTATACGCGCTAGAAACTTTTCTGATTTTACAATAAGGTAGTAAAAGTTAATGAATAGGAAACGAAACTTCATCTGCATTGAAAATACAGCTTTTAATTAAACACCACTGCAGTTGTTATTAAACTACAGATCGCATTTTCGGAATGCTATCGAAGTTAAGCTGTCGGCAGGGGGGGGGGGGGGGGCGTTCGAGCAACGTGTCGACAAGACAGCTTTTCCGTCCGCCTTCGACAGCTGATTGTATTCCTGCGTCACTTGTTCACACGCCCACTCTCGTAGCACCCATCCGTAATAATAGAATTGTAACCAATCAGGAGGAACGTGAGGTGTGACCGCCCGTGAGCATCGTATACCATTCGGGACGCCGGCATGATCCACGTACTAAAAGCAGTATAGTCTATGTTGGACGTTGAAAGCAGACCAGGAGGATCCGGAGTGGAAGGTGAGAAAGTGGAGGTAGTAAAGACACACACAGCGCGGTGGAGTGTACGACAAGCGAACAGTCCATTCGAATCACGTCGACTGTCAGAACGCTCGCCGTTCCCCGAATTCCTCGACCAAGTTCAATTGGAAACGTTTCAAACGCAAAGTCGACATCTTTGCAAATGCGAAACGACAGTTCTTTAGCCGTCTCGTTGGATCGATAAAGTCTCTACGATTCATGTATACAGTATGTGGGACTCCCAAGAACTAATAGCTCACCGTAGCGTCAGTAACCACACTGTAATAAATGCAGAAACATAATAAGCATAAACTAACGAACTTCGCAACTGGTTGTTTGGTTTCACTTTTAGGTATAGGATTTACCGTGCATCGAAATAGAAACATCAAAACGCTAAATGTTGAATAAAGGTAGGTGTGTTTATGGCACGAAATATAATTGAGCATACCTACTCTCATAATAAGGGAGGACAATCCGGCTATATAGCTGCTGAAAGATTTCCATCTGGACCGGGTCATGGCTTGCTAGGGCGGACGTTCCTCGTTCACAATAAACGATTTTAATGTTTATACTGACAATGTAGAAAGTTAAACTCCGTACACTTGTAACACGACTTGTTACGGCTATCATAAAAAGACGATATTCTGGTATTGATAATTTCGCGAGCGTTTAAAGGAATCATTTGGAGATAAAAGGTTACGCCAAATCGGAAATAGGCGATGTTAGGCATCGCCGATTTCATGTACAGTGAATGCATAAGGAAAGGTGAACGCGTAAGTTAACATTAATGCAAATAGGCGGTTAAACGCTACAATTTGGATATACAAGGTGAGGAACACAACAAAAGAGGCATGAGAAAGTAGCTCAACTTTATCGGCCATATATTCTAAACCCGAAAAAGACAATGTTGTAAAGAAATACTTTAAAAGATAGTCGAGCAAAGCAGCGTTCGCACGCTAGGAGGAGCACATAAAATACTGCGTCGTCGATACGACGACAATGAAATAAAATTAATTCGGACGTTGCGAACGGAAGATCCGATACGCACGAATCCGACGCCACATTTATCATTCAGAAACGTCGACTTCACAGGGCGCGTTTCGTCGAGGGAATTGTCCATAGACAAGTTACATAGGGATACCGATGTCCCGGCTGATACGGGCACGTGAATGATCCGCGCGGAACATAAGGATACAGGTCTAAATAAATAATGGAAGGGATATAGTGGCGGGTATTGGGGTGTAAAGGCTAACCACGCGCGGGCACGAGCAGCTCGCATGCGAAACGCGGCGAGAGTCACGCGTCGTGCAAATAAACCGAGCAGACTGGACGACGCTGCCCGTATGACTTGAACGCTGCCCGGGAAAGTTCTCACGATGCGTCACTTGTCGTTTATGTAATCGATAACCATAATTAGCATAGCATCGCGTACACACTGACGCTCGGCCAGAACTAAATTAACAATAAAATTGTGAGGTCGGGTTAGCGTGAGAATCACCCTATTTGAATACTAACAACAATTTCGCATTTAGAATTTGCTCATTATAGCAGCAAATAAGTTTTTTCATACAAGCCCATGAGACGGGCAGTAAAATCACCATAACCTGGGGCTTATATGGTAATTACGAAGTTGGTAACTGTCACCTGAAGAACGTCACGGGGAGCACAACACACATGTCATACGTTATTACGTACATATGCACCTAGTTAACGAAGGCACTTTGAGTCCGTAGGGGCAATTTTCGCCGCAAAGCGAGGAGCATAAAGGAGGGAGCTCGTTCAGGTGTGTAACACGAACCTAAAAAGACTTGTGGTTGGATTGCAAAGACAAGGGGGCGTTAATGGACTCAATGAATTTTTAGCGGAATATCCAATATTGTTATGGCTCATAAGTTGGTGAATGGGGTAACTATGTAGGAGTGGGATGAATCTTCCAGAATTTTGGGGAATGCGCACTTTTAAAAATTCTGCAAAAGAGAGATAAATTAATCCACATAAAAATACAATTAAACACGTACACGTGCTTTACTAGATTGGAGAAAGCAGTAAGTTACTCAAAAACACTTTGTAGAACAATTTCGCTATGCTCACTGTCCTAAGGAACGAGAAGGAAAAACGTTCACATTTTCTACCAAAATCGTGAGCACTGCTAGAGTTGAGTGTAATTGTAAAAGTAATATACAAAAACTAATAAGTAAGTTGTTTGCTGTTCTTTTCCTTTGATTGCCAAAATGTAAAGTAAAACGTATGGTTAAAATTATTATGCAGTAAACCAATCGCTTAACATTGCTGAACCATCCAAGAAAATAATACACGGTTCAATCTGAAACCCATTGCTGTAAGTATTCTAACCACCCAATCGAGTATTGTGAAATTTCGCGAGCCGAACAAAATCCGAGGGTTAGAAAACCGTGACAGCGAGAAGATAGAAAAAAAAGCCTCGCAGCAGGATGTCGCAATTCAACGAGAGATAGCAGGAATAGAGATACATTATGTGAATCTCCAAGGCTTTGTACCGAGGTATCCGAGTACACAGAGTTGGATTAGGCATTTGTATTAGAAAGAAATGCCTGGATGTCGTGGTCATCAAGGCAACATGTGGGGTACGATTAATTTTGTATCGGAGTTTCTTAATTAATTTGTTTTTTGTATGTAATTTGTTGTTGTATTTTCAGATTCTTTACATGATTCGACACTAGCCACGTGCGTATGTATTTTCTAACATCAGGCGAGTTAAGCTGTCCTGTGTAATTTTACATTCTTAGGGTAGATATTTTCCCTCGCCTTTCTTCTGACACTAGGGTAATTCTTCTGCCTAATTTTGAATCATTTGATAAAAACAATATCTCTGGATTGAAGCCTGTTTTATCACGCACATTATACCCACGTAATAGTAGAGTCATGCCTAACAAATCGTGTCATGGCTGTGTGAACCTAGCAAGTTGCTATCTGCATAGCCTTTCAAAGCTACTATTTTGCTCGAAGAACCATCAATGAGGCGTTCTTCGATACTCTGATTGACATTTTGAAGAGACCAATTACCTGGGTCTAGTCTTGGCTGAATATGGGTGGAACTTTATACCTACGGTTAGTCCAATCGGAAAGTAGAGTATGGCAGCCTCGTTATGGTTTTATAGAATGTAACGAATTTTAATAAATTTGGATTTCCCCCCTTTTTTGTTATCTTCGTTTTGATTGAAATTTTTACAAAATAATCTGTTTCTGGAGAGGTGAGTTATACTGAATTTGAAATTGGAAGTAATTGGAAGTGGAATCAGATATTTAAGCACAGGTTGGCCGATTTGTCTGTAGGTTGTTACGGACATCGTTCGTTTCAAAGTAACGGCAAAGCCGCATCGATGCGTTTGCAGCTCAAAGTACAAGAGTGTAATGTATGCTAACGCCTGTTGGCTAACTGCCTCGTTGGTCTAGTGGTCGCATAGCGCGACTGCCGTGCCACGGGTCTCGGGTTCGATTCCCGGGTCAGGCCGAAATCGCTTTGTGGGTTTTAGAAACTTTCACAAAGCAGCCTGGAGTTTGGAAGTTGGCGGTGTTACACCCCCGTGCCTGGGAGGGCACGTAAAGCCGTCGTCCTTGATTGTTGCTCAGTAGCAGTCGTAGTTATAATTCCACGTCAGAGGCCGTCAGGCGGATTTGAGAAAACTCTGACACTAGGGCTTGTCAGGTGATTAAACCTGCAGCTCACTCGATAAGAAGAAGAATGTATGTAATTATTGTAATGCCTTATTTTGCTGTGCCCTAACAGGGTTCATAATTGTACCTAGCTCTAAGCCTCTTCAACGCCTACTGTAACATTATGGATGCAAATAAATATATGAATATGAATAACCAAAATTACTTCCTCCGCTTAAAAAGTTTATTTATACCCATATTGATTATAATTAATATACTACACAAAAATATATTATCAGTACCACGTAATTAAACCTCCTTGTCACCTCCAACATCACTTACAAAGAATTGAGTACGAAACAACAAAACGTTGATTGCATGTTTGTATGAGCTCGTGTTCAGCAAATGAAACGTTACATTTATTTGCATATTTACATCGTTTACCATTTATTTGCATATTTTTGTTGCACCGTATTCATCGTAAGAACTTAAGTGAATAATCTTCGTTCGTCTAAGCCTATTCGTATGTAAATTTTCTAAATGGGAAAGTGTTTGTTTGTAAGATTTGCATCTCATGTAGAAGCTTATACCTAACATGTTTACTCAGGGAACTAAACTAAGTAATTTTATTTATTTTGAAATCATCTATATTGTTCAATAAATAAATTTATGTCTCCAAAGTTAGCCATTAGAGTACTTGCTTATGCACAGTTAAGTAGTGATCTGTTCATACATTTTTACCATCGATCTTCAAGTACCTAACTGTAGCAAACGTTTGAAAGTTATTTGACGAGAACCGTAATTGTCTTACTGAAATTATTAAGCGTACATTAGTTAGATTACGAAGAAAATAGTCAATAAAAAATATGCAGTATTCTATTCAAACAATTCAACATGACACAGCAATTTCATTAATATATTTGAGTATAGAAGTTGAAGACATTCAAGGGAACGCATTCTCTCCCAAGACAGACGAGTTCCTTACACCTGATGGAAAATCAATAACTGTATTTGCATATCTCAATAACCGCCGATATATATTATGCCAGTATATGTTCATTTTATTCATTAAGAACGTGTGAACTCCAAGGGCCTGTAAAATTTATACGCTCTTTCCTAGACGTTGAGTGCTAGTGGTAATGAACTTGGAGATTCGAAATCGAGTGATTTTCTCTGGCTCCATGGAGCACTAATCTATAAGAGTAAAGCAATTATAATTTGCATATTTTAACAACTTGGAAATATAACTTAATTTTGAGAAACGAGTCATGCGTAACGTAAGTTCTGAACTTTGACTATGAGAATGGTTGACAAATAAATCTTTGGAGTAGCTTTTCCTAGAACAAGTTTATTTTAAAGACAAATCTTATCGTTCCTTCTTAAGTTTGTTTTTCGGCACGAAAGTTACCAGGATCTAGATTTTTCTCGAACTCTTTTCTGTCCTATCTGTGCACATAAGTCACAAAAGTTTCGACGTCAGGACGATTTCAAATGCTAGAATGTTGAAAAGAATCGGTCATTTTTACTTTATCGAGTTCGACTTCTACATATTTTACATGTACGAAATATTGAATTCTGTAAAACATTGTATTTATATAAACTATCCGCAGAAGTGGTCAACTTTGAGTACAAAATTTACTGTAAAATTCTTCAACTGGTTCAAACAATGAATCCTAACATCATAAGATCGACTTCTAGCCTAACCAATAGCCTTTCGACCTACCAAATAGACATGATATTTTTCGCTAACCAAAACGTCAGATACTCCAAATTGGTGTCCATTTCCGCACAATAATCGCATCGTTTGTCTCCCACCGTCACAAAGGAAGCGTTGGAGAGTGCGAAAGCAGACAGACGACTAATGGCCCGTACTCGGCGAATCGACGTAACATGCTTCCATACAAGTGATAATGCATGGTACATACGAGGTTCACGTCAAGTCTCATCTACACTAATATTTGTACAACAGCATAATGGAAGAGCATGTATTCAATTTCGTGTGAAATTTATTCAAGAACATGTGTATATTTGTCAACAAAATTACACTCGTGTAAGATCTTTTGACCTCTCTCTCACATCTAAGTATAAATGGCTTCATATTTTTCTAGTCTCTGAGATTTAGGAGATGTCTCCATATAATGCTGAGGCACATAAAAATAAGAGGCTTGTTCAATTTATATTCTTTAACTACGTATTCTGTGCGTGACTCTGC
This sequence comes from Heliothis virescens, assembly GCA_002382865.2. Lineage (NCBI taxonomy): Eukaryota > Metazoa > Arthropoda > Insecta > Lepidoptera > Noctuidae > Heliothis > Heliothis virescens. The sequence goes on along the minus strand of NWSH02000437.1, from coordinate 8,652,432 downwards.
AACAAACTATCATTTAGATTTCATTTTTTTCTGATTATTTACAGTGATGTAAAGTCCGATCATACAAGTAAGCAAGTAGTCATCATTATTACTATGGAGATCATTACATCTGAACTATCCACAAATCTAACTAAAATATCTAAACGGTATCAAGAATCCGTAAAATGATCAGATAACGTTTCGTATAGCCAGCAAAAAAAAACATTGATAAGACTCACATTAAACTTATCCAAAACTATTCACTTAACAAGATTCGGTTGTCAGAAAATTATTTAAGTAGTAAACAGTTTTCTTTTCCCTTTAGCGATTTCCGAGCCACACGTACCAAAAGTTTTTCTTTATGCTAACCTTACGGCCAACTTTGGCGCAAACTTTGGTCCAAACTTTTCGAATTTACCGTTTACCACGTGCAACATTCGAATAGGCATTGTAATCTTTGACATTTTCGTACCTTTTTTCGACATCACGTGCTACAAAAATACGTACCTAGACTGAAAATGGTAAGAAAAATTCGGTTATTTTTCGTCGTCTTGATCTACGCATAAAGATAAATCGTGATGTGGTTGTATATTTTCCGGGGTTCTAAGGGTAGGAAATAAAATATATCTCCAGGGTATAGAACTATTCTTGTGACACTATGTCGGTTGAAATGAAGTCGTAATTTACTTCTACTGAGTCCCTTACGTATAAATAAACTAGACCAAAATCTTGTTTGCATTTGTGGTAAACCTTTTCATTCTTGTATCTACTATATTCTAACAAAGCCAAACCGCACAATAAAGTACAAATGTCAATACCATTCCTATACATCATTAGAAACAATGATTGGAACATATCACTCAACACTTAGAACAATGGCGGTAGCTGAGACTTGGCAAGACATGGCCTCGACATGGCTCACAGCGTGTGTTCGCAAATCGCCTTGTTTTGACATGTCCTGACGTCACGACGGTTTACCAATATGCACTGGAACTATAACTGAATAATAGCCTTGTATTTGATGTGTGTGGCTGAGTAGTACAAGTCGATAGTGCCAAAACATGATCTAGTTTCACGGCTGTCTAAAGCGGTACAGTTGATGCTAAAAACTTGATAAATTAATTGAAATTTTAGTTTTGATAATGCAACCAAAATATTGTGTTTTATTTTCTGTAATTTGTTACCTATTCGTGTAATATGTAATATGATTACAAAATTTTTAATACGTTGAGTTAAACAAAGCACCCCTAGGAAATGAATTAGTATTGCAAACGTAATTTGTCTGCATCAAAGCACTATATTTCACAGCACCCGCAATTGCTTTAATAACTTACAATTTCTACTTCTTTCATTTAGTTTTTGTGCAATTAAAACCTTTCTCATTTGTATATATTTTTAAGTAGCAAGACAGATCAGGGATAAGAAAATATCCTGAAAAAGAATATATGGCATTTATAATCACAATAAAACAAGTTAATTAGACTACTATTAAGTCCATTATGAAATTCAATTATTTCCTTATCAATATTGCACCATTTAATCAAGGCCTGAAACGTGACCTGTAAACTGAATAAATATTTAACTCACACGGCCCATAATGTACATAAAATGAATCAATAACAATCTAATTTCAACATCAGTACAACCGGGAAAGAAATAAAGTACTCAGTAATAATTTAGAGGCTCTCATCAAATTTGAAAAGTTTTTTTTTAGGTTGGCAAGTTGTACGAAGTTAGATTATTTTGCTAAGATCGGAACGTCGACTTGTAAAAAAGTTTTGTCATCACTAGAACCCGAATTGGACATGGCTTTTAAGGAAGGATGGGGAAATTATTTTGATTAAAACAATTCCGATCGCGATGTTACCTACTGTATAAGGATAGGTAGTGGAGTAGGTAGGTACCTTAAAAAAAACCTTTTTCGGGAGACATCATCAAATGAATATGCATTGAATAGCAGTTGCCTTTGCTTCTTCAGGAGCCTTTTGTTACTTGATACTCAGTCAGAATGCAAAATGTAACAACTTACAAATAATTTATTTAGAAAACTTAGCAGCAACATTATCAGCATCATTTCACCTAAATTATGCTTGAAATAACATTAGAAATTATTGAACCACATCATGAAGTTTCTCAAGAATTACACGCTGGGATTACGATCTAAATTAGGTACCCAAGCAAATATTAAGCAATTTAATTTACCACCAGTGCTCTAAAAACGTTGAATGAAACGTAATTTACTGGTACGCAAAATTGGTTATGACATTTCTCAATCTGAGTTAGCAATTTCTTGGAGAACTCATGAGTTGTAGGATGTACGTACTAAGTATGATGAAATTCCAAGCTGTGTTTGACGTGTTACATTTTTGACATACTATGTGGGATGTACAGACGACAGCAGGTCGACGTATACGAATCTGTCAAATTTTACCAATCAAATATTAACCTACTGCCATTGCGTTAGATTGAAAATCTATTGCAGAAATTTGACAGATTGTGATAACTTGATGTGTTGTCGTCTGTACTATGGGTGGCCCTGTTTCCACCAAAGCGGAGATGAGAGGAGATGTGCTGTGAAGCTGGCAAGCTATTTTCACTAAAGCGAAGAGAAGATAGAAGATATGAGTTTTGTGTAGTACAGATGTAAGGTGTGAGAGGTCGAAGGCAGTGGGGTGCCCTTCTTCGCTCTGCCGCGCCGCTTACTCGCTCGGCGCACAAAATTCTATATAAAAATGAGATATCTCGATATCTCGTCTCCTCTTCACTTGATCCATTTCTAACAAAGCTAAGCGGAGTAGAGATGTAAAAATAACTAAATCGCATTGGTTTATTCAAAATATCTCCTCTCATCTCTCCACTTTGGTGGAAAGCGGGCCCTATTAGGGGTTTGCTTACAAACCGAACCGAAGGGACTTTCATTAAAACTATTGAAAAACATGACATTTACTTTTATGCGGCCACTATCCACTAAAAGGAAATCAGCTTCACGGATCATTTGCCGTCCACCGTTTAATTTTATTTTCCTAGCGTTTCGGTACTTAAGCGAGCAAATAATAGGTACGGTTTTATATTTTATTATATCGTTTTAAAGTCCTTTTTTCAATCATAAATAGTCTTTGTTTTGGTCTAACGATCTAAGGTCATTAAGTTTAGTAGAAGATACAGAAAAAAAACATTGAACACATTGTGTATGTTTTTATTTTGTTTATTGCTCTATACTAATATTATAAAGCTGAAGAGTTTGTTTGTTTGAACGCGCTAATCTCAGGAACTACTGGTCCGATTTGAAAAATTCTTTCAGTGTTAGATAGCCCATTTATCGAGGAAGGCTTTAGGCTACTTTTTATCCGGGTGCGCTGAGTAGTTCCCATGGGACGCGGGTGAAACCACTGGCAGAAGCTAGTTCAAATATATACCTAATTATAATGACGTGTTTGTAAGGCACCTCTACGATATTTACTCGTTTATCTAGGTTATTTTAAACAAAACTTTAGCCAAACAAGATGTTTGTCCTTGTTAGCAAGTTTTACTTTTTAAAATAAAATAAGAAATAATACAGCCATAAAAAGTAACAAGTAAAGTTTTCATACTTTTTTTTAATATAGACCTCTGACATTTTAAATTAAGATGTGATAAAATAAATACACCTTGGTAAAATACAAAATAATGTGGACTTATTTATCTTTTTACTTTTGGTGTTTATACTTCTAGTAGTCGTTTCTCTTAACTACTTCGCATAGCTGGATAAAAAGGAGCCTAGCTTTCCTAAGTAGTGAAGGGTAACTAGCACTGAAATAATGCTATAAACCAAGGGAGGAATTCCTGAGATTAGCGTATTTATGAAAGCATATAAACTATTCAGCCAAAGCTTGTATTCTAGAGTACAGTAAATGATCCCACCCTTCATAAAATTGACTTTTAGTACTTTACAATTATGATTTTATATAAACAAGTACATGATACTAGTTTTTTTTCGCGGTTTCACATGCATTTTAGAGGATTTATTTGCACACCCGTATAGAATATAGCCAGCCTTATGTAACTACGGGATAGTGTAAATTCCCTACGGTAAAATATGTTTCAAATCAGATCGGTAGTTTCGCTTTCTATTCAACACAAACAAACGAACAATCAAATCCACCCTCTTTATAATGCTAGTTCAGACACAGTATTTTACTAACTACGGCCTTGAAGCGATTGTCTGTGTCCTGTGTATTGGCTAAAACACAAGGGAAATTCGACGCTACACATTTTCAGGACATAAAATATCTGCAGCTTGAATGAAACCACACATATGGGTATTGTTTCTAGCTGGCTTGTTAAATACGTAGACAGTTGTTTCGATGGTACAATCCGCATTGGTAACATTCTCATTGATTTATAAATTGGTAAAGTCTGTTATGTTCCGAATCATTCACGAAGCTAAACTATATGCTATTTTGTTTCATCTTTTAATAATATTCGTTGTAGAAAATATCAGGTCAATTAAACTTAATTCTCAGAGCATTATTGAGATTTTTTACAGATATCATCTATAAAAGATTTTTCGAGAACAGTGTCTGATTCGATTAAAGTTACAAATCTCTCGTTTCAATTTACACGAAACTATGAGAAAAAATACAATGAAAAACAAAAGCACATCAACTGCGCTCCATAACGGTTCAACGATGTGTAGAACATCGAACAAGGAGCTCAGAATTTTCACAGAATCCATCGATTTTAAAATTATTATTTTATCTAGACCCACTATTATGAATTAATTAATGAAACTTTCTGACGACTGACGATAATAACTTTAATAATATTCAAAGCATATTATGAAATGGATGATCTTATATGTAAAGCGATCTTAACTATACACCGCACGGGTCTCATTAGATATTCTATTAGAGAAAACCCTACAGTAATGTAATAAATTACAAATGAATTCATAATTGGTAATAGTATATGTGGAAGCCGTACCTCTTCATCAAACCTATTAATAAATACGTTGCTACAAACACGTATCTATATATTTTAAGTTGTAAGTATCTACATTATTTTGAGAGTTTGGGGAAGGTTGACCTTCATTAATTGGATGTGTTCTCTGTGTTCCATTTCAGTAGAAATCGATCACAATACTCAATTTATTCTAATAAGAGATGAGAGATGATGATGGCGTCCTAGCCGACTGCCGACCACGGCGGCTGTAACCATATAAGGAGATCAACCAGCTGCGCAGGACATATTATAGTGCACAAGCATTTGCGTTATTTACCTTATTTCTAATAAGAAATAGCAAATAAATATTTGTTCGTTCAAACATTGAACACAGTGGTACACAGAACGATTCTTATCTGAACTGAACTAAATAACTTTACGTATTTAACATGATATCGGTAACTTCAGATCTGCAAATGGCAGTAACCAACAATTGCTAACTGTCTTTCCGATACACAAATTGCCCTGAGTAATACTCCGTACGAGTAACACCGAACGCGAAAAATTTGTGAAGATGTATGTATGTTTGTTACTCTTCTACACAAAAAGTGCTTAATGGATTTTAAAGGAACTAAGCAGTAATATAGCTTATATATCAGAATAATATATAGGCTACTTTTTATTCGGGTATAAGACGTAGTTCCCTTGGGAAGTGGGTAAAACCTCTGGCTGACAGCGGGTAAAAGCTAGTTTGGCCAAACCGTGCGTCAATTTTACTTTCAGTTCTATTTCAAAATCAACTTTATTGTCAGTCAATAGTTATTTCTTAATACAAAAAAAAATAGTATTTGTTGTTATAGCGGTAACGAAAATACATCATTTATGAAAATTTCAGCTTTCTAGCTGTCACGGTTTATGAGATACAGTGTGTGGAGACAGATAGAAAATGAAGTGTTAGTAATAGGGTCCCGTTTTACCCTTTGGGTACGGAACCCTAAAAACAAGACAAAGGACTCTCATACAGAAATAGAAGAATTGCGAAGAAAAACGGTAATTTCTAATTACTAATCAATAATTTAGAAGCAAAATAATGTATTTCTACACCACAACCCTCTCGTTTGTTCTCCTCTTATTTCAACGTAATAGTATCAAGTGATGCTGGTCGAAATGGCAATCTCTATAATAAAGGGGTAAAAGATAGATAACAATACCACGGCGTCATGTTGTCCGTCCATCCCCCTCGTATAAAACGATCTCATCTATCTATACTAATATTATAAAGAGGAAAACTTTGTTTGTTTGTTTGTTTGGTTGGTTGTAATGAATAGGCTCAAAAACTACTGGACCGATTTTAAAAATTCTTTCACCATTCGAAAGCTACATTATCCACGAGTGACATAGGCTATATTTTATCCGGGTACGGGCAGTAATTCCCACGGGACGCGAGTGAAACCGCGGGAAAACGGCTAGTACTATATAATATTATAAAGAGAAAAACTTTTTTTGTTTGGTTGTAATGAATAAGCTCAAAAACTACTGGACCGATTTTAAAAATTCTTTCACCATTCGAAAGCTACATTATCCACGAGTGACATAGGCTATATTTTATCCGGGTACGGGCAGTAATTCCCACGGGATGCGAGTGAAACCGCGGGAAAAAGGCTAGTACATAAATATATCAGTGAATCAATTATATTCAATTGACTTTTATCAAATAGGTTTACTTTTGTTTTGTAATATTGTTACCTACGCTAATTTGAAATCTGTCATACCTGCCATGAGTAATTAAATGTGTTAATTGTATCAGACGTGAATTTAATAATGCTGTTACTTTAGTTATAAATATTACACATTTCACATGTAGGAACCACGTATTTATTTATTATTTGAAATAAACGGGGCATTGTTTATAGTGCTATAGTTGATAAGGACTCAGTTTTCAAGGGAGGACTGACTGAAAATGTCGACAGCACCAAAAATGGTCAGACTTTAAAAAAGGAATCGTATTCGTTTCTAATATTAATGCTGAGTAATAAAGCTGGCACTAAACAGCCCAGATCTGAAACCAAGATCCGGAATATTTGTATTCATGAACTGTAGGCCCATGAATGTGTATTATGTGCCATCTAGACTATCTCGCGCAAGTATAATGTGTGCGAGAAATATTCAAATAAGTTATAGCCCCATATGAAATGTTAAATCAAACTCCAGCTCGTTCCGTGCACCGAAATATGTAGAATGGATTAATATAAACTGATATAAATTTAAAGCACGATAATATTGTAAAGAAATGTGTTCATAAATATACATTGGAAGCGATAGAATAATTCAATGTTCTTAGAAGGTTCGGAAGATTTTGGTTGAAAGTTTCCGTCACATAAAAATACTGTATTGATTTTGTAAAAGAAAAGACAAGATATAAGGCCTATTTTATACAGAAATCATGCAGGATACTATTTCAATTTATTAGGTAAGGTCAGTGGGGGCAAGATGAAAAACGGGGTAACACAAAATGTCATCCATAACTCCAGATTTAGTGCAGATTTTGCAGTGATAGCAACATTATTAGAATCGCCATTTTGTTACGCCAAACTTTCTCATTCAGCGTTTGCCATTTCGAGTGATTGGTCGTGTTAAAAACTTAAATACCCGAGTCGTGACTTTTACGAAGTTAAATCGAGTTTTTTTATCTTCCCCCGAGTTCCATAACTTCACTTATGAGGTAGGTACGAGTGTTTTATTGGAATACCTGCTCATTATTTTGAATTTTT
>NWSH02000437.1:8604402-8641254 GCA_002382865.2 Heliothis virescens | reverse complement strand
TAGTTCCGAGTATTCTAGGCACTTCAAAATAAAGACTAGTGAGCATCAACAGCGTCAGATATTCATTTGAACGATTTTAGAAACTATTTCGGTCTTTCCCCATCACCTTTTTGTCTTTCCCCTAGACATATTTTCGTAATAACAACATTTAACTTATTTTTTTTTCTGCTTTCGAATAGATTTAATAGGAAGGTATTAATATGATACAAAAATATATTCTTTGCTCTTTACTCATGACAAAAAACATTTTAGAATACGCTTAAATGTACGGTTCTACACGTCTTCAAACACAACACTGCTCATCTCATTGAAAAACCGTTCGATCTTGCCCCTACCGACCTTAGTTATTAATTATTTTCTAGTTACCCAAAATACATAGGTACGTTATATTCGAAGATAGCTTGTTGAGAGAGTAATATAACCCGTTCACATCAAAGGTGTTGTTTCCTTTATTTTCAGATGTTTGTGGCTGGTACACACAAGTAACCCTTTTAATTAAATGTGGCCTTGTTATTATCAAATTACTGTAACTCGGCACTACGACCAAAAAGTTCATATTTAGTACCTTAATTAATAATTTTATTTTTTCGTACCAAGACTTGCTGCTAATTTAGTACAGACGACAGCAGGTCAACTTACCCGAATCTGTCAAAATTTACCAATCAAACATTAACCTTGTACTAATGGGGTAAGATTGAAAATCTTGCAGTTTGATTGCAGAGATTGTGGTAACTTGATGTTCTGTCGTCTGTACCTATATAACATTATTATTAATATTTTTTACTTGTAGTGGCAGAGTGAAGACAGATAAATATTTGTTATACCTGTTTCACACAGCAGATTTTTCGCTCGGTGACATGACAAATGACGAAACTGTGACAAATGACACTGTCATCATTGTGCATACGCGCGACACTGCCTAAATCGTCCGCTCACAAAACCAGCGCGGAGAAATCCCTAGTGTGAAAGCGCTATTAGACAAATTATCAGAATGATTCTAATCATAAGTGTAGACTGTTATCTGTCCTTTCTATTATTACAATCATTATAATTCACGCCTGATTACATTACCTTAGCAACGTTATCAAATCTTAATCATCAGATGTATGTTATGCGAATACTAGGCACTATTACTACATATAGAATATTGTAGGCTTGCATTATGCATGTGATTATGTGCTAACAGTATGTGTGTTTGTATGATTTAATAGTTTACAGGCTGTTGGGTCATTAAAGGTATAATTAGGTTTTGTATTCTGTTCTTGGAATATCTTTCGTTAATTAATCCATTGTTGAATTAAAGTGCATATTATGGGGAGCACGCGAGTATATCCAATGACGGTAAAAGGAGCTCAAAGATTTTGGGACAAAAAAAACGAAAATTTAAGTTTACAAAATAATGTCGTATCCATGCAAAGGTGACATAAAGTACACAAAATAAATCTCCTATTCACAATCCGACTAAAAATAGGTCGATGAAGGTAAAATTATTTCGTAATTGAGTAAAATACGGCTGGGTTAGATTGAATGTGGCACGTAGTGTCGGCACGTTTGAAGGCATCCTTCTCGCCTCTCAGCTATTTCAGATATTCAAAAGGTCGTCCGTTTTAAAGGACCTCATTATTGAAGCCTATCTGTGTTTCGACTTTGAATAGACTATTTATTTGAATTAATTTCATCACGAACTTTCAGGATTCTGTATTTCCGATGTGGCTTTATTTATGTGGTGAAATTATTATTTTATTGTTCCGATACAGCTTTGTCAAAACTTGAATTATAATTATATTAATCAAATCAATATTTAGCTGTAGGTACGGTCATGGTGGTCAAACCTGAAGAGTTACAAAAGGAATGAGATTTATTTAGTAGGATAAAGTACAACATATTTCACTGTAGTCCATATTATTACAAATTTCATTACAATACGACAGTTGCCAGAGCTTCTAAGAAAGGAAAATCCTTTGATATTCTCTGGTAACATACAAGGAAAATAATAAGTAATACAAAGTAATAAAAGACCATGCAATCTACAATCCAATAAAAGGAATTCAAAGGAAAATGTAATTTAGAGTAGGTAGGTCCCTAAACCCATGAAAAAATATAATAACAGATATATAAAAATCAATTGCTGTTCGTTAGTCCTGCTAAAACTCGAGAAGTGCTGAACCGATTTGGCTAATTTTGGATTTGAATTAATTGTTGAAGTCCAGGGAAGGTTTAAACGCTGAGAAAATATGAAAAAATTAAAAAAATGTGTTACGAAGTTCACCGGATCAGCTAGTAACAGAATAAAAAATACTGGCATATCTCTCTCTTGCCTAGCCTTTTCCCAACTATATTGTGGTCGTCTCTAGTCCAGCTGGATGCAGCTGAAAACCAGTGTTTTACATAGAGCGACTGCCTATCTGACCTCCACAACCCTGTTACCCGGGCAACACGATACCTTTTGATAAGACTGGTTGTCAGACTTACTGGTTTCTGACTATCTGTAACGGTGGCCAAAGATGTTGAAATGATAGCCGGGATCCACTAATTTATCGTGACTTCTGAAACACAGAAGAAGTCGTCATCACAAGATGGGCACCCACAGACCGTTCGCGCCAAGCGTTGCTTAACCATAAGAGCGATCGATCCACGAGCTCTTCAATTACAGGCACATATGAAGCTTCTACTTGTCTTGTATAAAAGGTAGTATTACATGGGTCCCTCCATTAAGGACCCTACTAATGGTGAACAATCCGAAATAAGCCGTTAAAATCACGGTTCGGCCCAACCACACCAGTTTTGTCCCTGAATATTTAACGTATCAGCATCGATAAGTTTCAATCTGTTTTAGCTTTAAAGTTATCTATTACAGGTAAAAATGGTATGCATATTTTATGGAAAATTACAATATAATTATGGTATCTTCGTACTCATAACTAGAGTGTCTTGCTGTTTAAAATTAAATTAATTAGTATTAACCACTTCACAAATCAATGTCCATACATAATTAAAAGGGTTTTAAAATTCAATTTTATTATATTTTTTGAAACATATTATACCGCTAACATAAATGAATTCAAAAAATATTGTCGGCCTTTTCCAATACCTACCTAATAAAGCGCAAACCTTAGCACTGTAACGTAGAGAAAGTGTTGAGTAAAAACTTTTAAGTATATTATGAAAAAGAAATAAAAAATATCAACTGCATCGAAACCCTTTGTAGTAAGAGTGCTGTATTCCATTAAATTTCAAATAAACGACTACAAAGTTGCTCCTGTAAGTATATTTCATTCAGTTTGTATGCAGCGTTGGCGAGCTAATTCCAGCCACTCGGAAATAGCCGGCTAAACTTCTTAAACACTAAATGTTTCGGCCAAAGTGGACAAACTTCGGCAATTGGTTTTAAATATTGTAGTTTCATTATGCCCTTGCTGTATAATTTTATTTTCTCTGTTATGTTGTTGATTTGTGTTGTTTTGATATTTTTTTATCCGCGCTATTGGAAAATATTACGTTCCATAATGGAGATTATAAGTATTGAGGTTCGCAGCTTAAACTGTCTGATCGATCAACTATGTGATCCAAATGGTTAAATATTCATAAAATCATGATATAAATACAACAGATATGAGCGTTAAAATTGTTAAAATAATCTGTGAAATCAGTAACCCACTAAGCAAGATTAACAGCCTGTTAACCCAAACGCTATTTATCCACGATTTACATTCGCTAAAGTGCCTTCATTAAATTCTTCCTCGCTAAGAGTAAACCTGGGGATTATATTCATTATTACTATAATATATTATGACTGAATAAACTTAGAGGCTTAATTAAAAGCGAGTAAATGTGCGCACACCTTAGCGGCATCAGTAGGGATGTATTTGTTCAAAGGGACTCAAAGACGTGACGTAGGCGAAGCCTAATAATAACTCTGAGAGTTATGAAATTTTCATGCTATGGCGACATTTGTGTTAATTAAATCGTGTTTTGTAAATTAACGGTATTTCATGGCTTTGTACATATAAAATTAAGTGAAAGTGATGAAGGAATTCTTTCTAAATGTCCACTTCAAATATTTATCTATCCAAAATACCAAACAATATAATATTAGAGTATAAAGAGTAATTCAATAAAATAGATCTGAAATAAGGTAATGTTTTATTTTGGTATGACTTATTGAAAACCACTTTTTTGCGTTATAATAACAATTATATATTTACTCTTTATTTACTACTATTTGGATACACCGATCTCGTTAGCTTGAATATGAACTAAATCCCATAAACATTAAATTTGCCCATTCTCTTTTCTCTTTGTGAAAAATTGCAAATGGCTTAAAGTTCGTCCCGGATTTTTTATAATCTGTTTTGTATCAAACTTTCTGAATAAATGACTTTATAACTCCCTGTATGAATAAAACAATTTGTTTGGGAGTTAAAAGAAGTCGTATTAAATTTGTTATTTAATGCGACAGAAGTACACAACGGGACATGTTTTGTGACTGCGAAGTTTTTAAGTTTTCTGAAAGAATGCGTTGTCAAAGTTACGTCTGAAAAATGTCGTACAAATGATTTTTATTTTTATAATAAATAGGGATAGAAAAACTTATAAAAATGAAGATGTCTCTAAGGCCTTCACCATTGGTAGCTTGGCCCTTGCTCAGAGGCACCTACCACCTAATTTTAATGTTTTATATTCCTTTGTTATCATAATACTAATAATGTAATAAATATGATATGAAATAAATCAATTAAATGAATATGTATCTATTAATCAATTCAATAAAGTTAAGTCTACCCTCACTTGAAAACAGATACTATATGAAAGAAAGAATACCCAAGAAAAAAAACAAAAAAAAATAAAATGTATCCATAATGTATTTTGCCGAGATTAGTAATGGAATTAGTATCGAATGAGATTTTATCGAAGAAGCTTTTTTCTGTATTTTCAGCAAAAAAATGAACCTCTGACATCATTTATTTAATATTAAGGCCTTTTATATAAAACTCACATGATTTTTTTGCAAAAGAAGTAAAGATCAGTATTTTTTTGCACCCTTGTTGGTATAAATAACATAGGTAGTTTTCAATTTAAACAATAAAAATACTAAGTTTTAGAATAATAACAGACCAATTCCCTAATTACGTAACGAGACAATGTAATTTAGATTTGATTAATTGAATATTTTATAAAATTAAAACCGATTCATAAGAAAAACACAAATAACTCGGGCAGGGTGTATTGTTAACGGATATACGTTTTTAACATGATTACCTCCCAAATTATACGAAAAAAATCGAAGTAGCAAAACCTCCACGTGATAAAACTGCTCATATATTTAGCCTAAATAGAGCTGCAATACATTCACCAAAACATTAGCACTTTCAATTGTTTTAAATCGTAGTAAAAAATCTATCCGCTACCGGCCTCATTTTTCTAAAACTCCACCTAAGTTCACACGTGACAGCTACCTGTACTAAATAAAATCAAAGCGAGAGCAGCTACACGTCACTTTGAAGAGCCAAGACTAAGAACTGAAGCCACCACGCTGAAGACGTTCTTAGTTTAGAACCGTGTAGGCGTGCCTAAACCCAGTTTAAATTGAAGAGCTTTGGTATTCGCGACGTGTTTTCAACTCGTATTTAATTAAGAAGTTTTGCGGATCATTTCCATTCTGATCTTAGTAGTGAAATACGTTCGTTTGTTGCTAAAGTTGTAATGAGTTAATTGGTCCAACTACTGTTCTATTTTTGGTACAAACAACATGTGTGGGTTAGGTAATGTTTTTTTTGTGAGTGTCTGGCTTGTAGTCTGACATTAACTTCCTTTGTTTTATTTACTTGGGTTTAGGCTCCGTTTCTATATAAAAACATTTTTTTCCGATTCCCAACAGAAACATTAATTTCAATCTAAAATAAAAACAAAGGTTTTTTCACACATAGCCTATATAACATAAACTCTCAAAACAAAACAACCCGACTCCATTCTAACGATACCTCCGTACATTATAACAAACAAACATGAGAAATTTTACGTTGGCTTCAATCAAAGAGCAAAGCTTTATTTTCACGGAATAAACCAGGAGACACTAATGAGGTGTCACTATACCGCTCACACATCACACACATGGTATATTAAACTGGCACGCTGTTGGAAATCCGACAACAGACCTATTTTTAGCATGATTTTAATAATAATGGAATTTTTTGAACAAATCGTACTAAAAAGTGTTTCGTGAAAATTACAAAAAAAGGTACAGTTACTATTGATACCGATTTTAGGCCTGAAAAGCTTTTATTTAAGGATTTAGGTGCCGTAAAGGGCTCCACCTGCGTGCCGTGGGAACTACTAAGTACACCCATATAAAAAGTAGCCAATAACCTTCCTCGATAATTGGGCTAAGCAAGATTAACAGCCTGTTAACCCAAACGCTATTTATCCAGGCTGCAAGCTTATAAGGCTGCAAACATTTTTCAGAAGTCCCAGGAAGATTCAACCAAATAAACAATTCAGCTTTATAACTTTATCATATACTAGCTTCCGCCAGCGGTTTCACCCGCTTTCCCGTTCGGAACTACTGCGCGCACCCGGATAAAAAGTAGCCTATAGCCTTCCTCGATAAATTTTTCAAATCGGACCAGTAGTTACTGAGATTAGCGCGTTCAAACAAACAAACTCTTCAGCTTTATAATATTAGTATAGATAAGTATTTGATTTCCTGGTGTTTCGTATTGTGTAAGTCTATGTAAGTCTTCCATGTAAATTAAACAATGAAATACATTTTAGTTTTACATAGGTACTGTGAACTATGCACTGCTGATTGTAGTTGCTTAGCAAGAACAACTTGCTATTGCTTGCAACTATTCTTTTTCTGATTTATAACCATTCAACCAGGTTAGGTAAGGTTAAATTCATGTGATTGGAAAGTTAGTCTATTATTCAGGTTTGCCGGATGAGCGGCGGTAATTACCCAAACCGCAACTGTCCATTCGAATCAATTCATATTGACATTGTTGGGCTAGTGTGTTGGAGTTAAAGCGTTATATCTCATTATACATTTATTAAGGATTTAACAATAATGTTGTAATAGTGGCTAGTACAAAGTTTCTTGTAATTTACTGCTACTCGTTTTATCGCGCCTAGCTTGAATTATGTTTTTTGATGATGCAAAAATTACTTAAAGTGTGATGTTTACAAATTTTAAGAACAATTTTTATTATTGCATTTTATAGAAAAAATCCACTAACTCATTAAGAAAAAGAAACCTGTAGAAAAATGTATACAAGGTAAACAAGCCTGCATTTCTACTACTGTATTCAAAAGCATACCTATCAACAACAGAATAAATTAGGTACTTTAAAAACCCTCTAAAACCGGAATACTATAACAATTAGATTACCATACTAATGAAGAAACTCGCGAATTGGGAATAAGGTAGAATCTGACATTTTAATTGAAAATGTTGAATAAGTAATTAGCTGGACTAACGAATTTCATGGCGAGATAATTTTGGATGAAACCGCTTGATAATAATATTATTGAGTTGCTGTAAAAATTAACATCGCCGCCAGCCTACATTATCATTAAAGTCTTGGAAAAAAAGACTTTTCGTATCCTTGTTACTTTGTTGTTACTTAACAAACAAAAACTCCGCAGCGGTTTTATTTTACACGTTTCGTTATAATCCACTTCGCTCATTATGAAAAGTTCATGAAAATATATATGTTTAAATAAAATTGATACTCTTTTGATGACGTATATTTCATGAAACGTTTAGTTTTAAATGGATGAGTTTCCCAAATATAAATCAAATACTCATTTTTGGCCTTTAGAAAGTAACTTGACTGGTCCAAAAAGTCCATTACCTACTCGGGATATTATAGACAGATTTGTTTCACATTGAAAACTTCAATACTGCAGAAAAAGTTCTATTCTATGAACGATATTAAAAATATAGAACGCTTTAGCCGTGCCATGTTGAAAGCGGGATGTTTTCCCGCATCAGTTCAAGTGAAAAGGTTACCGAGTGGTGTGATAATGGATGCTGCAACTTATCCCGGGGTTATTCACTGTTGTTATTTTAGAAGCCGAAAACATTAAGTTAAGCTCCGTTGAGCAGAACATTCTCACGGTATTTGTGTACGTACTCTTTGTTCCGTAAAATTGTTATTTCATGTGGATTCTAGTTCCTTGGTTTGCAGGCAATCCTGCACTTTTGTATCGTTTGGAAAACGGGTTAAATGAAATAAATGGAGTTACCGTTTATTTTTGCAGCCCTGTTTATATCGCTTTTAGTTCACAGTTTTTATTTAAGGGATGATACGATGTTACTCTCTTTTTATTCGACTGCATTTTTATTCAAATATGTACAAATATCAGCCTTTTCATTATCACACAGAGAAAGATTGAACGTTAATCACCACGCTTGCTCAATATGGTTAGTGCTGCCAACTATAATAATAGATACGGATTGACAAACTCAGCTTCTTCTTTCCTTATAAAACTGTAAAATAAACGACTATATATTATTCTGATGCTCGATTATTTTCCACAGTTAGATACTTCAGATGATTCTACTTGTGTAGCAGTCTATCGCGGTCGTCTTAAGCTCAAACGCTCAAACATNAACATTTGATTTCCTGGTGTTTCGTATTGTGTAAGTCTATGTAAGTCTTCCATGTAAATTAAACAATGAAATACATTTTAGTTTTACATAGGTACTGTGAACTATGCACTGCTGATTGTAGTTGCTTAGCAAGAACAACTTGCTATTGCTTGCAACTATTCTTTTTCTGATTTATAACCATTCAACCAGGTTAGGTAAGGTTAAATTCATGTGATTGGAAAGTTAGTCTATTATTCAGGTTTGCCGGATGAGCGGCGGTAATTACCCAAACCGCAACTGTCCATTCGAATCAATTCATATTGACATTGTTGGGCTAGTGTGTTGGAGTTAAAGCGTTATATCTCATTATACATTTATTAAGGATTTAACAATAATGTTGTAATAGTGGCTAGTACAAAGTTTCTTGTAATTTACTGCTACTCGTTTTATCGCGCCTAGCTTGAATTATGTTTTTTGATGATGCAAAAATTACTTAAAGTGTGATGTTTACAAATTTTAAGAACAATTTTTATTATTGCATTTTATAGAAAAAATCCACTAACTCATTAAGAAAAAGAAACCTGTAGAAAAATGTATACAAGGTAAACAAGCCTGCATTTCTACTACTGTATTCAAAAGCATACCTATCAACAACAGAATAAATTAGGTACTTTAAAAACCCTCTAAAACCGGAATACTATAACAATTAGATTACCATACTAATGAAGAAACTCGCGAATTGGGAATAAGGTAGAATCTGACATTTTAATTGAAAATGTTGAATAAGTAATTAGCTGGACTAACGAATTTCATGGCGAGATAATTTTGGATGAAACCGCTTGATAATAATATTATTGAGTTGCTGTAAAAATTAACATCGCCGCCAGCCTACATTATCATTAAAGTCTTGGAAAAAAAGACTTTTCGTATCCTTGTTACTTTGTTGTTACTTAACAAACAAAAACTCCGCAGCGGTTTTATTTTACACGTTTCGTTATAATCCACTTCGCTCATTATGAAAAGTTCATGAAAATATATATGTTTAAATAAAATTGATACTCTTTTGATGACGTATATTTCATGAAACGTTTAGTTTTAAATGGATGAGTTTCCCAAATATAAATCAAATACTCATTTTTGGCCTTTAGAAAGTAACTTGACTGGTCCAAAAAGTCCATTACCTACTCGGGATATTATAGACAGATTTGTTTCACATTGAAAACTTCAATACTGCAGAAAAAGTTCTATTCTATGAACGATATTAAAAATATAGAACGCTTTAGCCGTGCCATGTTGAAAGCGGGATGTTTTCCCGCATCAGTTCAAGTGAAAAGGTTACCGAGTGGTGTGATAATGGATGCTGCAACTTATCCCGGGGTTATTCACTGTTGTTATTTTAGAAGCCGAAAACATTAAGTTAAGCTCCGTTGAGCAGAACATTCTCACGGTATTTGTGTACGTACTCTTTGTTCCGTAAAATTGTTATTTCATGTGGATTCTAGTTCCTTGGTTTGCAGGCAATCCTGCACTTTTGTATCGTTTGGAAAACGGGTTAAATGAAATAAATGGAGTTACCGTTTATTTTTGCAGCCCTGTTTATATCGCTTTTAGTTCACAGTTTTTATTTAAGGGATGATACGATGTTACTCTCTTTTTATTCGACTGCATTTTTATTCAAATATGTACAAATATCAGCCTTTTCATTATCACACAGAGAAAGATTGAACGTTAATCACCACGCTTGCTCAATATGGTTAGTGCTGCCAACTATAATAATAGATACGGATTGACAAACTCAGCTTCTTCTTTCCTTATAAAACTGTAAAATAAACGACTATATATTATTCTGATGCTCGATTATTTTCCACAGTTAGATACTTCAGATGATTCTACTTGTGTAGCAGTCTATCGCGGTCGTCTTAAGCTCAAACGCTCAAACATAAGGAGATCTACTTGGAATGTTCTTAAAAATGCTATAGTTTTAAATAAAGAACACTTTAAAATATTATATCATGTCCTCTGCTTTAATTGTCATTTGGTAATTACAGGACTATGTACCGATCGTGTTTTGTTTTTTGTCTCTTGTACCTAACTTCTTGGTAATTCTATTAAGTAACTTTTGAGAACCACAAATAATGCCCCGTGTCCAATATTTTTGGCGTCTAATTGAGTATTAGATAGTCAATATTTTTTTTCCCAAAAAGGGAAGACAATTAGTTTAAGGGCCGATTCGAACAAACTGGAGTAAGGTTTTAACCAAGAATAAATTGGCATTTACTCCAGAATCAACAATGGTTTTGTTTTAGCAACTACTAATGCAAGAGTGAGCTCACTAATCCGGAATAGATGTTGGCGGTATAGTAAACTATTCTAGTATTAATCTAAATTATGATATAAGCAATTGACAGATGTGACTGAATATACGTCAAAACTGAGTTGATACAAAAGTAGCTGAAACATCGTCCTGTTTTGGAGTAATATTTTTTTGCCGGGTTATACATTCGTATTACGAATAGAGGAGTGGACTCTATTCTCGTATAGTTATTCCGTATTTTAGATAACTAGACTATTTTTCTATGGTTTTATCTGTCAGATAGCTATTTGTAACTTTATCTGAAGCCAGTTAGTGTAGTTGCATTCTATAATCAGACAATTGATATAAACAAAAGCAAAATAATCCATCTGGATAGAATGAAATATTCAAACCAGAGGCTGCATAAAGACATCATCTCTGCCATAAAAAGATTACAGTAGAAAAAAATATTACCTAACCCTACTTCCCGAGCACAATAAAATGTAATTTACGTTCCTTTTTAGGGTACCGTGTCGGGGAGACGAAACTATTGTGGAGTATAACTTATGTGAGGGTGAGAAATATAACAGATAAGAAAAACGTGCCATAGATTACACAGATTAACTTGTATCTTGAAAAAATAATATGATTTCCTTCAGAAATTAAATACGGATTAAGACTTTTTTAAATCATACAATTTACTACAAATTCCTTTTTTAATTATGTCTGCTGCTGAAAAGAAGAGGTGAAAGAGGATAATGTTCATATCTTCTTCTCTTGTTTAAAAGTCCGTTCGAATTGATTAAGACATTTATTTGAAGTTTTCCTTCAAAACAACACAAAGAACAAAGGAATCGTTTATAGTCAGTGAAAACAATGCTTTTCAAAGGAATACGTTTACCTCTATAAAACAAAGAACAACTAGTATTCGGAATACACTCAGTTCTAGTAACTTAAGCTCTTGATCACAACCTTTATTAAACATCGCCTGAAGCATCATAATCACCTCACACAAGGAAAATAAATTATTTAGTTACTACATTATTTGTAGGTATTCTCAAAACACGCAAACTGACACTGAAAACGAAACTCAAACAATAATTCAATTTACATCAAACCCACTGGAAAATCTTCGTTTGTTTCTATAATAATATAAACGTGTTGAAAGCTTCAAATTCTGAGAACATCACCACATCGTATCTTCAATTTCCAAAGGAATAACAGAAGGAATCAAGCTAACATTGGTTTAAACGCTTACTTGAATCTGTGATCACAATTTCGTTATGAGTACTTTGGTACAGGTGTATCCTGCAAAGTTCAATTCGATCCTCACTGAAGGATCTGCACACTATTTGAAAGCAAATTCTCTTCAACTGCTTCTACTGTGCCTGAGGTAGGAATTCACACACACATTGATTGAATTTGGAACAACGATGTTCAGAATAACCCTAATGACATACTGGCTGGTAGATTTTGGTGATACCTATGTCGTAGGTGCGCTGCTCCATGGATGAGAACAAACTAAAGATGACAGAAAGTTGTCGTGGTTCTTCACGATAACTTAATATGACGGTTTAAGGGATTAAAGTTTCTCCGTAAATTTTCAGTCATCAAAGTATTAAGTATATTATCAACCTAAATAATGAACTAATGCTGACTTAACTTTGTAACATCCACAAAACGACTTCGCCAATACGTATAGGCACTGTATGCTTAAGAAAGACTGAATCCGTAAATTAAGACACAATGGATTTTTTTGTCAGTTCTTCTCTGTGAGACTTACTCTCGAACCTATGATAATAGGTCTGTTTGCAATAAAATTGCTTGATTTTTACTTGATTTTTTATAGAGTCCACAAGACAAGACAGAACTACAAAAAATAAAGTTTTCCGATAGTAAAGGAGGTCTCCACGTGTGACGACGTTAATTGATTTATAAGCTGATGAAAAAAAAAAGCTTTTATTTATTTATTTTTTTATTAAAAGTAAAACTCAAATCAGTTAATTAAGTGATAGTGATCGAGTGTAAACCCAAAATCCTTTGGAAGTGTACGTAACTGTTTACGAACGAACTTGATATTCTAAAGGACCTTAGCAGTGCTTGTTCCGTTTCACTCACGATCAATTTTGGTCGGCAACTAGTGGACCAGTTTAGTTAATTACACCTTTAACGTTCCCAGTTCACACTTGGTCTCTGATGCAGATTATCAACTCCTAGTTAGTTCTCTAAGCTGGTTCTGAAGAAAGTTTTGTTTGTACTCCAAATTACAATAAGTCTCTCTATTGCTGCAGTGTTCTGTAGCTACTTCTGTAGTAAATTAAAGACTACACCAAGCTTTTTTTTTTGATAAATGGGCTGTCTAACGCTGAAGGAATTTTTCAAATAGGTCCAGCAGTTCCTAAAATTATGGCGTTCAAGTAAACGAAAAAAATACAACATTATAATATAAGAATAAACTAACTTGTCACAATATAATATTCTAATAGCTAAACCATGTTGGAATGATGACTTAGTGAAATATATTTTGTATTTCCATTAAAAAAGAAATCTTGATTTAATTTTCTCCACATTCATCACAAAACATTCGTCATCTATCTAAGTCATAAATTATTACTCAAATTCTATCTCCCTTATTTTGTTTATTAACAAGTGAATAGATGCCTAATTTACCAATACATATTTACTATAAGTGATCCCTTTAAAATATGTTTTAGATGAAGTTGTAGTTCAGCATTATCAAGTATGTTACAAAACGTTAATACTTCAAAGTTGTTGCATTATCTGCTGTGTGAAAGAAACTTTGGAACAAAAGATAGATAGTATCGTAAAAAGTGAAGAACTAGAAAAATTCTTTACAGAATCTCAGACTAAGGATAGGCTGCACCATGTGACTTTAAGTATAATTACACCATAACCAGCTGTCAAACGTTATATATTTTACCTAGAATTCGAACGGCTATATATTTTACCTAGAATTACATTTGTCCCTTTAAATATTAGTACAGATACTGGTCTTAATAGAGAAAACGACAGACACTGCGCAACAAATGTCCGACATAGATGTCGATACTCTTCACACTTCGACAGTTTCTTATTGATACTGTCGCACCATTTTTATCACGCCACGTATGTTAATCAACAGTTTACTCAAAAGCATTAGACGTTTTCTTACTCACACTGAGTGGACGGTTTTTGGTATCGCGAATAAGAAAACTTCAGATTTATTTTACCTAACGACAATTACAATTATTATTACAGTTATCAAATATCTTGGACCAATGTACCTACATTTTATACGCCTTCTTTGAATGTAGCTGTTGGAAACATATTGATTTGATCAAATATGTAGAACATGTACAATTGACAACTCCCCGCACAAAAGATAGACATTTACAACCCAGCGTCAGATTTTTGCCACTGCCACTGGAATGTATCGCGCATATAAGCTCGGATTTACGAGTAAAACCCGTCAGTGTGAAAGCGTTATTATGTTCCCGTTACTACAATAGGCAAAACGCCAGAGTAAGTTACAGTACCAATGAAAGCGCAGCGCAGTTTTAAAAGTCGTTTGAATATTGACCTGGCATAGAGAAAAGCGAGCCGAGTCAGCAGCTTCACTGAAAAGTTAGTAGTTTTCTGTGCTGAAAGCACTATTTGCTAATCCAACATACAATTTAACTTGCATTGCACATTTTGTCCAAATTGCAAAGCTTGAATTAAAAAATACGTCGGCTTAAACTCAGTCCATTTTAAAAGTTAATTCGTAATGCGTCATGACCTGAACACTCGTTTACACGTGTATATAAAGATAACATACCACTCACTTTTCACTTTTGCAAAACAACAATCCAGCTTCAGACTGTGGTCAGGAAAAAGGGCACATAAAAAATAAATTCCATTTTTACTACCCATAAATTCAAAACTCAACAACTTCGCAAAATTTGTGCGATCCTTCACCCCTAAAACAAACGAGCACTCCATTTTATTTTCCAAACCCATATCAGCATGGAAACTGTCCAACACTGAGCGCGGTAAAAACGGTCGTTTACTTAAAACGCACAACCGACATCGGTTAGCCTGTGGTTAATTCTCCTAATAGTTCAAGGAACATTGTTCTGGGGACCTACGAACAATGTTTACGCATCCTTCGTCGTGATTTGTTGCCAGCCTTTTTATTGTCCTCATTTTTTTTTTCATCTAGCCACACAATTCGCGAGCTCCAAATTGTTCCCCCACACGAAATTTCCGCAGTGCCGAGTTTTAATTGAGAGATGTATTTATTGTTTCAATATTCACTGATATTTTATTTCTTTTTTTAATTGTCTGGATTTATATTGTCATAATGGATAAGATTGCAAAATTAAAAAAAAACAATCCCAATACCAAAATTCATACTAAATCCAAGAACATCTAAGTTTACGTCATCTCGATAAGTTCAGACTAATTGATTAGTGCGATACGATCTTAGGCTTACTAATTACCTTTCCAAACTTCTCAATTTGGCAACCCTGTCAATGAACCGTGTATCAATTTAGCTAAATAAACATAAATGGTTACAAATCAGTCTGAATTAATCCCACTATACTGCTTACATTGAAATGCACTAGAATATTAACTATCATACAACACATCGTTATTCAGTATGTATTGTTCTAATGTGTTAATCTATCGTTACGCATGCAGTTCTGAAGATATTGATGATTAATAATATAACGTCATTATCATCAATAGTATAATGTTACATTGTACCATAGAAGGTAATTTTGAACCTTAAGGCTTTTTTTAAGGTTCCGTGCTAGTGATAGTCTTCTATTATATAATTTCGAAAATATTATAGTATTTTCCCCGGCTTATTATCTTCGATGTGCTAATCGGTTTTTTCAGACTCTAAAGTTCTAAAGTGATAAACAATGTGTAGGTATCAGAAATATTTAGATTCGTTATTAATTAAAGACATGTCAAAGATAATTACGTAATTTTAACCTTGGAGTATTTTAAGCTATATTATAGATATTTTTACTTTAATAAATAAAAGAAGACTAAGAATTTTTTTCTTTGCTCTCTTCATTCTTTTTCTTTGTCATTTATTTGACGCTTCATTCATACCTTCAAATGAACATGTGTGAAATTTGAAATAGACATTTTTCTGCATAAAATGAGTGTCGTAAAGTTCTTTAGAAACCAACCACGTCCTATATCAACATCTATGTCATATGACACACAGTTTCGACAATAGGTGCCAACATACGTAAACCAACAGAGTTTCTGCATCTACAGATGCAGAAAGTAAAAATGGACCAAATTCATTTTGCGAAAGAACATGTCAATTATTGTCAATTTAAGACTTTTCTGAGAAGTAATTTTTTCATCATCATATTTTTTTTCTGGGCAGCATTTTTTGTGGGTGAAATGACAATTGAATTGTATTTAAAGCATCGTGTAATTCTCGAAAAAACCTTAAGAGAGAGTAGTTTGAAAAATCGAGGGAAATGTGAAGCTAGCCTGAAAAATCTAATATGATTTATTTCCTTTTTACCCGACTAGGGCGAAGCGAAAAGGAGGGTTATGATTTTGACCTGTTTGTATGTATGTATGTTCATCGGTTCCCTCATAACTTCTAAACTACTTATTGTAATTTAACAAATGAGATATCATTAGAAGCGTCTTGGCCGTCCGCTGGTTATAGAATATGTAAAATTACAAAAATATTCTTGTGGCGCCCTCTAGAGGACATTAAGTAGTCAACTTAAAAAAAAATGTCATCATAAGGTACCGTGTTGCATATCAAAAGAAAGGGCTTAACTAGCACATTTCAAAAATATAAATATTGTAGGTAAATATTGTATGAGGCGCCTTCTGGAGAATGAAAACATCATAGTAGGCTCAGGTCTATAGATGGTTTATTTATTTGTGCCTTGGATCATAACAAATAAAGTGCCCTCATGATTCACGAGTTCTAGAGGAATTAGAAAGGTTGCGTCCAAAATTATTAAAATAAAAAATAATTTCAAAAACTTAAACCCGACTACTGAAATATC
This sequence comes from Heliothis virescens, assembly GCA_002382865.2. Taxonomy (NCBI): domain Eukaryota; kingdom Metazoa; phylum Arthropoda; class Insecta; order Lepidoptera; family Noctuidae; genus Heliothis; species Heliothis virescens. Next base: position 8,624,333 of record NWSH02000437.1, on the reverse strand, counting down.
GCGCTCTAAAAAGCAAAAAAACAAGATAATATGCATTAATGTGTTACATAAAATAATCATAAGGATGTTAAGATAGTAGCCGTAGTCGTATGCCACCAATACTAACAAAACAACACACTGTGTTATTTAAAATACTCCGTCAATCTCAACCGTTCAACCATTTTTTAGATGAGCCTATTGAGAGCTGACGCCTGGCCTTTAGTGAAAAGTAACATCCCTAAATCAATAACATAGTGGCATACGACTACGGCTACTATCTTAACATCCTTATGATTAGTATTTTATGTAACACATTAATGCATATTATCTTATTTTTTGCTTTTTAGAGCGCGATATTTCAGTAGTCGGGTTTTAGTTTTTGAACTTATTTTTTTACATTAGGTAGATACCTGTAGAGCTATTGGGATAATTAGGTACAACCCCACTAAGCTAAAATGAGGTACCCCTCTGCCGCATTTACGATCAACGAATGCGGTAGCGGGCTGTCCCATTGAGTTATCTTTACTAACGTAAGGCTTCTCAAATAGTTATCTTTACTATCTTTACTAATACAATATATATACACATCACTTTCCCCAGGTAAAACCGTGGTGGATATTTTTATACACCTTATACATGAACTACATATTTATGAAGCAGAAATGTGTTTAGCTTAGTATATCTCAATTAAGACACTTTTTCTGTGGGTACTGGCCGGTATAATACCCAAACAAAACAAAATGTATGTGAAAAGCTCTCGAGATAAGTCAAGTGCTAGGGATTCCTATTTAAATAACAAAAGGAAAAACATGAATAACAAAATCATATTTTATCTCATAAGCCGTGGCGCTTACATCCATGGTGTAAATAGATTCATTTTCCTCAATATTGTGTTCTTACTAAAGCGACACAAAATTTCTGAGGCATCATCAATAAGTCAAGTAGTCCATTGTCTTTAAAAAATATTTCGTAATATTTCGGTTACTACAGTACCTAAATTGCTTTAAGGGGAACCTTTCACCTAAAGTGGCAAACGCCAAAGAAAACTTAAACCAATTATTAGCCAGTGAGAAATATCAAAGTGTTGTTCTAACAATATTTCTCATTCATTTATAGATTTCTCGCTTCTTAGCTATTATTTTCATTTTTGGAAAATTGCCTTTTATTTTATGCTGTAAATATTTTTATTGAGGAAGCAATAATTGATAGGGCAAAAATAATAGGGAAGCTTTTGATCCTTTCCTGTGTAGTACCTACCCAGTTGACTGATGAATCACAAATTCCAACAAAACACGATCAAAGATATTTCCAGATAATCATTTGAATTTTCCATCAACAAAAGAAACAAGGTTCTAAATTTGATTACCCTAGTCAAGATTGAAAAAAAAACTGAATTAAAACCTGCTACCAAACGGCTCCGTTGTGATTAAAGTGAAAAATTAGTCGGAAAATTCTTCCTCTGTCAATCTCGGGTTCCACTTTGTTACGTTGACGAATCACTCAACTGTACAGAACCCTTCGGACGAACTTGGACGAAAGTTTTATTACGTTATCTCTCCTGAACGGCGAACGAATAAATTGTACCATTTTGAATTTCATGTATTTTCTTACGAAATTCAAGTACCTAATCACTGTAAGGGGCGTGCACCCTAAACCTAGACTTGTTAAGACGGCGACAAAAAATAATTTGGTTGTAAGTATATGAAAGTAGGATAAAGCCAAAAAATTATAAAGTGTTCCAGCTCCTTTTAAATCGATGTGTAATTCAGTATTATCACTTACCACGCTCATCTGTCAACATCATCAACATTCATTAACTCGACACTACCACTTTACCAACACTAAAATTTTGACCTAAAAAAAAAAGAAAAGTTTCAAGTCCACTCCAAAAAAAAATCACATGTAATCTCTATAAGAGTCAAACGTCAATAGTGAACTTTGATTAAAATTCGAATATATTTTTTCGAGCGGAGTGAGGGCGGTACATTCGACGCGCAGACGTCCTACCCCCGCAACGTTTCAGTGAAGACTGAATGGTACTGAAGCTGAAAATCTGAAATATTTGACGATCCCTGTGGACAGCCTCCCTCTGCCGTGAAGATAAGTCCAATAGTACTTGCGCTAAGCTGATTACGAGCCTTGTTCCAGATATCTGTATCTTCAATACTCAAGTTTACAGATTACGGACACCTTCAAGTTGTTGTTAAAGGATTATTTGAATATAGTTACTGAGCGTTATTATTGTTGTTCTATTTTATTTGTTATACTTGGACTTAAGCGATGAGAAAAGGGAGCGTGTATAGTTTATCAGGCTCACACTTCATCGTACGAAAAACAAAATTAGTAGCACGCAAGTCCTGTCACATGTGATCCAGTATGAATAAAGTTGACCCCAATCAACGAAAGTACTGGTAAATTGTATTTATAACTTAAAATAACAACAAAGAAACATTACCAAAATTCTATTAACAATTTCGACCGAGTTCGAATATAAAACCAAGCATATTTAACACAGAACTGAAAAATAGGAGGCATTACATTAATATAAAGACTTCTATATTGTTCCAGTCTTTAAAAATAAGACGTCTCTTAAAATTGATGTCTTACGTTTTATAAAAAATTACAGCCCTTACTAAGATTCAAGACTTACTTTTCTACAGAAAAAAAAACTAAATTCATTTTCAACTGTAATGGTTCTTATTAAAGTTTTTCGATCGAATCTAATGACCGTAAATATGGACGGATAAATCGTGAATGTGCGTCGTGCGTGTACTTATGTGATTCTTAAAACTGGTTTGAGATTAGATATAAAACTATTTAGGTTCTCGGTTCCACCGTTTTTCAAAAACTTACCAATTAATTTAAAGTGCCTATTGTCAACCAAGTCTAAAACCATCTTCATAGTTCCATTTATCTCCAGATCCTATTCAGTCTAATTCGGTTCAGTTATATCACTGGTGAAAGTGTAGCAAATTGATGTTGACACTTATGTTACATAATTATGTATACCTGACATAGCATCCTTCTTGCTCTAATCAACATATCCCCGCTACTTATCGTAATTATAAATTAAATTAATTATTAATTGGTGACCTCTTGACCATTAAACATAAATTAACACGTCCACTTTGCGCACTCGGATAAAAAGTATAGCCTCTCGATATATGAGCTTTCTAACACTGATAGATTACCTATTGCATACAGTTCAGTAGTTCCTGAAATAAGCGCGTTCAAGCTAACGAAAAAACTCTGCAGGTTTATAATTTTAAAGTCCAGTTTTCTTCATTTAAAATTACATTATGCCTCAAGAAGCCATCGGCTTTCTAAATATCTTTTTTACCGACTTAAAGTATAACAGAAAATTCACAAGTTCTTCATACTCAAGGTTACCAGGTTGTATGGCCCTCTTAAAAAACAAAGGCTCTATAGAATCGATTCTTTATTGTACTAAGATCAAGGGCGATATAGGTACTAAGACCGGAAATCTCAAGAGTAGAGAGTAGAGTAAGGTTTTTTTAAAGATCATTGTTTTAAAATTTTGTTGCAGTATAAAACTTATATATTTTATTAATATTCAACCTTCTGTGAAGAAACTAGTTAGTTATTTATGACTTAATTTTTTACTGAACACGGGGGTGTTCAGGGTTTGAAATATGGGGTTGTGTGGGGGCCGCTGAAAAGTGTGCTAATAACACTGTAGTTTCCTTGAAAATATATTCTTTTTTATTCAATTACTACTAGAGAAAAGAACAGTTATTTAAAACTGTAATATTAACACTTTTATCTCTTTTTTGGATGGCATAACTGTTTTTTTATTTCACAAACATCATGTTTACGTAATGCCTTGATCAAGAACAATTTATAAATTTAAAAAAAAATGATAGTAAAAAAATCATTACAATAACCTTTAAAATAATTTAATGTAAATAGTATTATGAAGACAATAAAGCACATAAATAATTATGAATACCCCAATTAAATATCTATTACCAATAAAAAAATCAGACGTATTACCCATAATGACGTAATTGGATTTCGACATTTCGACTGAAATAGGCAACTGCCTATAATTGGTTAATCCTCGTTAACGTATTCCGAGTGACAGTAATCCACTAGATTACCTTGCAAGGATTCTAATGTAACTGATATATTATAATTGTCTAATAAGATTAGTATGACATAAACGTTTAACTGACTGTATTAAAAATACCTACTTACTAAATTCTCTAATACTTTTTCAAATAACTACATTTGTGGCCGAATACTGAAGCAATATGTGCCCAATTTTAAGTGCTGTCCATTATCACTGTCATACGTCATACGTCAATTGCTATGACAAAAAGACTTTTGAGTAAAACTTTAAGTTAAGTTACGTTAAGTATTTCGGAGTTAGTTTAGAATCAGCTTGAGCTACATCTTGGGCACAATTTTTAGTCTCACCATCGTCATTAGACTTTTTATTGCACTGCTGGGCACAGGCCTCCTCTCAAACACAGATATATTGAGCGTTAATCACAACGCTTTTTTTGAATGTTAAAAAATATCGTGAAGGACTATCAACTCACATTATGCCTTCTTTAATGTAGAATTCCATCCTATGAGCATCACAGTAACAGTTTCGCATGAGAAATCCAAGAAAAAAATAGGTGCGTTAAATGCACATTGCAGAACCGAAAAATTGAAAAATACGGATTCCACCATTCATTTTACAATTCTCTTATTACATAGCTCGTATTTTTTCGTAGAACTTTTTGTATGGACCACTGACAAGCCGAGTTTGAAACATGGTTGCTCTATGAATAATGGGCAAAGTTGAAAGAGTTTAAAATTGAACTGTCCGTATTTTGGGTGAATATTAATTTCGTGGAATCTAGTTGGCATTCATAACGAAAATTAATTTATTACAAATACCTAGTACATTGATGAATTCATTGAACAAAGTACTTACTGTGGTTTTTGGTGTTTTTGGCCAATATACCTAATACATTCAGTTTTAATGGTGATGGACAAATATAGGTCTACAGAATCGTCATGGCCGAAAGACGTCCGATGCTAGACAAAGGTTTCAAGCAGCAGGAATTTGCCCATACTCAGGCACTAGGCATTCGTGTTGCGTGCACATTTTCAATTGCTATATTATTTTTCACAAAAATGGTGGAAAAAGTTGTACACTGAAATCTACGCGGTATACAACTCCCGATTAAACAATGATTATGTAGTCTTGTGGTTTATCTGGTAGATACTGATAATAGCTTTAAGACCACAATCATAACAAACAGTAGGTGAGTAGATTACAGCAAACAACACTTCTATAGTAGCGGATTTATCGAGCGGACCGTGCGGGCAATTGACAACTACCGTCTCAAACAATGACACGTAAAACCGTGGAACATGGACTTTGTCGCCTAGAATATTATTTTTATATTTATTTTAGCGCATTTAAAACCCGAGTGAAAAGTCCGCTTTTGTAAAAGCGCTCTAAGACAGAAAGATTCATCTTACGAGTCTTATGTAAAACATCTTACATACTCAAATTGAACACGACTAAAACCAAGTTTCAGTGAAAATAGCATAATTCAACTATGAATATGTCACCTTAATTAATAAAATTTGCATAACAATCGTATGCAATATAGTACCTATGTTTGGTATTCTAGCGTAATGGTAGCGTCCCATGAGATATAATTAATAATTGTTTTATGCAAATCAGCATCCCTTATCTTTGCTAGACTACATAAGCTTCTGTAGGGAAGTCAAAGGACGGCTCATGTAATTGAATTGAGCTCAAAATTATGCTTAAACGCTTAACCCGTAAAGATGAAGACATGTTGTTAATATGAAGAAATAGATTAACATATTTTCCGAGCACATTATTTTTTTTTTCAACTATATGGCTGAGAATTTATAAAAAGAAGGCACCCAATACCTATAAATCTGAGTCGCACATTAATCAGTCACAAATAATAAGAAGCCCTAATTAAGCCTCAATTATCTTTTTTATTTAATTTACAATAATTGAACAAGCACTTATCGTCAAGTAATAATGAAAGACTCAACTTCGCATTAAATTAACAAACGTAATTAAAAAGCTCGGAGTATTTAAACACTTTTCAAGCCATGAATTTTAAGCAAATCATAAAACATCAATAAAACATTTAATTGTTAAACTTATTGGCTTTTCTAAGTTCCGTCTTCGTTTATCTTTTTAACGAACTGATTCATATCGGAATTTGTTTAAGTGGTGTATCATAAAATCGACTTACCACTGCGACAAAAAAATCTCAAAATAAATCCCATAACGATTATGTTCTTTTTCGATAATTGATCAAATAAGTACAGTGAGAACCTACTTATACAAAAAGGTACTTGGAAAGTTTTCACATCTCTTTGAATCACGATGTTCGTTTGTCTATAATCGAAGCTAACCAACTTTTGCCAATCCTAATCGATTCTCAGCACTTAGATGAAGAAAGGAATAAATCAGTCCACTGGACAGGTATTAATGTAGGACAAATGTGCTAAGTCGTGTGTGCACTGAAGTGAAAATAGGTCCGGAACCTCCAACAACGTGAGTGTCGAGAATAGAAATAGGTGGGCAATTAAAATCGTCCCTTTGTGTCAGATCTTAGACTCGAAAACTTTAAACACAAAATACAGAATATATATCAATAAAACGAATTGTCGAATCGAATTATTTATTTCTCGCCTCCTGTTTTGATTAAGTTTGCAATAAATGTTAGTTCATTTGTTGGTCCAAATTAACCGTCTTGCTTTATTTTATTTTGTAGACAATACTAAACGCAAATGACCATTTCTATCTAAGAATGCCAAAAATTCGCTATAACATGTAATTAAAAAAATGCTCAACGTTTTCTCTGCTTTTGTCTCCAGCGTTATAGGATAACTAACTTAGGTGGACCCATTTACAGAGATTTACCCAGAATCGGTCAACCATCGTTATTATTATTTGGTAACAAACTTTCCAGATTCTGAAAACATAACATTATCATTAGTTCCACTGTCATACTTTGGTGTCAATTCCGAAAACTCGTTATCAACATCCACAAACTATGACACAAACGTGTTGGTGCTCATCTCATTTAATACAATCCCTTGTCAGTGCCCGTTGTAATGATAACGCTATCGGCCCTAATTAGAGACAGCCTTCAAGGTAGCTTGGGCGTATTAATCAATGTCCGTTACATCGATAGAATAGGGGTGGGACATACTTGACGAGACGTTCACCTTATTGCCAAAACGGTTCAACTTGCCCAACTTTATTAATTGTTTCACGAAGTTCGTAATCAATTTGCGTGTGGCAATTGTTTTTGGACAAACATTTGAGTATGTTCGGAATATGAATGTTGATTTTAGTTGTTTTCGGTGGGTATGTAACCTGTTTTCATGATGAACGAGGGTTGAATAAAGAGTGTTTCATTGTTTTCAGAATTGAGATAAAAGTGTGGTTTTAATAAAGTGTACGAATAAAAGGTTGTTCTTCTAACTGCCGGTGTGTTGAATATATACGAGTATATCTGCTCACATACTTAATGTAAGATTAACGAGTTGCAGGGGTGAAGATAAATACACTGCTTATCTGTTGTATGTAATAAAGTAGGCTTAAACTCAGCAATGATAGAGAAAGGTATGAGGGCCTAATTGCTGTAGAGGGATTTACTTTAAAAATAATTAAAATAATAATCAAAATATCGATAAATGATTAACAACTTTGGCAGTCACTATTCTTAAAATTCTCATTTTATTGATTAAGCAAATTATTTGCAACAATTAAGTTTAATAAGGCGTACAAATTATTTGGTACTTGACCACCACAGGAGACAAATAAAATAATATAATATATTGTACAAAATATAAACAGCTAACCAAAATTATTACGTTGACACAAATATACTTCTGATATGATAAACATTATTCCGCATTCATAATATAAAAGGTACAGCCAATATACAAAAAACATGAACACTGTAAGGCGGTGTCCGTCCGTGCGTGCCAACTGCGTCAAAATAAAATATTAATACTGCAGTCACATCAATGGGCGTCTATACGGAAAAAATGATAAATGTATGAAACCCGCCAGTCCATGTAAAGCCGGGTTTACATCCTCGCATAGGTCAGTAAACAATAAAACAAAATATAAAAAAAAACTGTCAATTTGAATTCCGTCACCTTTTAAATAAAGCAAAAATGCTTTGTCATAAGATTTATCGGATGTCCGTAGTAGCATCTACAAATTAAAAATTAAACTGATTTCAAATTCAAGATTATGAAAATGACTGATTAACAAAGAAGGGATTTGATTAATTAATTTTAAACTTTGTAACTGCGCAAAAACTTTTAATATTAAATGTTGAGAATTTAATTTGCATGTACTTGTAGATTCAACGAATAGAGATTTACCTCTGTTGAGAAAATAAAAATTATTTTTCTATAAGAAAAAATACCTTTAATAGTTCAAAACAAGTCCCCTATACAAGATTTTTGTTTTGTGTCATATTTTGTTTTGGATTTGCGCTTACTAACCTTAAAACTTAAAAAAAGAATTAGCTTCTCAATTCGACCGCGGTATGTTTCAATACATATATGATTGTAATTAATCCGTATTAACCTGCATTTAATGAAGTCGTGTAATTGAAGATAAACAAAAAATCGCTACAAAATGTCAATCAGTTTTAACACGAAGTGACTTTAACATGTGACGTCATAGCATAGCTTTCAATAATTACTCACGTGAACTTTGTACCATAACCCTGTTTATGATCAACGAATTTAACGGCCTGACCATTTCCGAGCTGTTAACTTTATCTTTTCCGACATGGTCTTTGAAATATGTCCATAACAAAGCTAAAAAATATGTAAACTCTTCGAGGAATTTCAGTTTTTTTTTTACCTTTGAAATATTTTTTTTGCAAACAATAAAATACCAATGAAAAAAAAAACTATGCAGAATTCATAATAAAATCATCACTGTGAATCGTCGTTCAAAGTGTATATATGCCCTTTTTACTTTGATGATAGCACACATTCGCTGGATATATCTTACTTAATAGGCTTTAAAATCAATCTCGCTTGTCGAACAAAGTTAACGAGTTTTTCATCCCAAATAGCTTCACCGCAGGATAAACAAAATAATTAAAACATTGGAATGACCCGTGACACCCATGTTGAACGTCAACCCTTTAATGTCGATGGTCCCTTTGTAAATAGACGTGACAATGTAATCGGGGATAAACGGATGGATTTTCGAAATCATTGTTAGGTTAAATGCCGTTTATGGCTACATAATTCTACTGATTGCCAGTATTGAAGCATAGGATCTTATGTTTTTTTTTTTTTTTATAATTTGCATCCAAGTTTTGAATAACCTGTTATATATAAATATATGTTTCGATTATAAATTTTGATTTATATAAGATAACAAAAGAAAATATCTATATACTTTTCACTCACAGATCAATCTGAAATGAAGCGGTATAGTAGCTGAATTTGCTAGATCAAAAGATGTCCAGTAGTTTCATAGTTATCATGAATAACATTATTAATATTTAAACATATGTGGACCTTCCAAATAACATTTCTAAATATAAATTAGATTACATAACCGACATTACGGCTTTAGGTCCACAATATATCCCAGTAATGAAAGATAAGTTTACCCACACAGATTCATTTCACCCGTAATCCGATTTGTCGTTATAAAATATTCATGAACCGGACGAATGGGTTTTGCAGGTGCTACTAAAACGGTTCCCTTACAAAAAATATTTCAGTGGAAATGTGAGTGACAGGTTCACTTGATTAATATTTTCAGTTATTCTTTTAGGTTTTTAGATGTAGTGTAGACAAGTGTCAACTTGTAATAGGTAATTTAATACACTACCTATTTATTAATATCTAACTATATCATATTGCTTTTTATCAAAACCCATATATATTATTGAGAACATTTGTGTGTCGTACAAAAGAACAACATAAATATACACCAACATAAATTATTTAATCACAAGCTATATTACAGACATGATTATGTTCTAAAGTATTAAACACTGGCTATTTCTTCCATTGGCATGGCTTCGAAGAAGTTGACAATGTTCTTAAATATTGTCTTCGCCGTCGCGTCTATTACGGGCCTGCCGAATTCTTGAGCAATTTGCCTCCAGTTTTCATTCAAGAATGACAACATCGCCTCACCTAGAACAAAATAATTATTAGTTGCCACACAGAGTTAGTCGGAAGATTAATGTCTTCTATGGCCCACATTTAAAGGTTTTTGATAAATCAAGCCAATTTTACTAATAAGCAGTTAAAGCTTTCTGTTTCTCTAAACAGATAATAGAATTTTATACATTTTTGCTTTAGGTATAAAAATGTTGAGTCATCTATTGCTTGGAACGTTTGATCGTTACCATTACCATTCTTGATAGCACAATACTTTCTAGCATCTACTGATACTTTAGAAGCGTTCAACAAAAGCTAGTTTATCTTCAAAATGTTAGAGAAAATTCTATTGATAGACCACCCTCAAATAACGCCATTCTTTTCAAATCTTGGCACTTCATCAAACATGATTATAGGTTCTTCAACCTCTTATACGACTCAAGGACAGATTATACGTTGCAGGATTGTTCGGAAGAGTTACCGCGGTCCAGGTACTCAAAGGGCTCCAGAAGGAACACGGTGGGTTTTAATCAGTAAAAGTCTGACGCTCCCTCACGCTGGCACCCACAGCGGGAGGGGTCATCTGATGATTTTCCATCGACACAAAAAAGAAAAAGAAAGGACAGATAACACGTACTCAGCTCCTTATTTCCATTGAATAGGTTGGATAGATGGTAATGAGCATGCTCCTTCACGTCGAAATCAAAATTGTACTTCTTTGGCTTGATTACGTCTTTTCCATCAGCATTCTTGATGACATCGTAGTGTATGTACAGCTTGATCTGGAGATGCTCTGGAAATAGCAGATTTTAGTGGTATTAAAAATCATTAAAAAGAGGACGACCAAAGAAACGATGGATGGATTGCGTGAAAGTCGATATGGCTAGAAAGAATGTTACTTGTGAGATGACGGCAAATAGAAGAGAATGGAAGAAGAAAATATGCTGCGCCGACCCCAAATAAATTGGGATAAGGGCAGGAAGAAGATGATGATAGTGGTATTGAAATTATGCTTACAATGATAAAATGCTACAGCTTTTCACTAAATAAGTAATGGTATGCTTAGTAATGATAGTGAACTGATTTACTTTAAACAATCTACTAGATAAATGTGTTGGTGAAACTTTGCATAAACATATAAATGAAAGAAGAATGCACATGTCGAAGACATAAAAAATATTTGGAATATAGAAAAGCAAGCATGCAACTGCACAAAACAAAAGTCCTTATATAATCTATAAAAAGGAGAGGCTGTCTGTGTCTGTAGAAAAAACTCTTACTTAATTTCAGTTTCATCTGACCATCACCAGTGATGGGCAGGATCAACACTCGACCGTCAGCAGTGTAGTGACCCTTCACTGAGTTGTCCAAGTGGAAGTCAATGNATTTATATAAGATAACAAAAGAAAATATCTATATACTTTTCACTCACAGATCAATCTGAAATGAAGCGGTATAGTAGCTGAATTTGCTAGATCAAAAGATGTCCAGTAGTTTCATAGTTATCATGAATAACATTATTAATATTTAAACATATGTGGACCTTCCAAATAACATTTCTAAATATAAATTAGATTACATAACCGACATTACGGCTTTAGGTCCACAATATATCCCAGTAATGAAAGATAAGTTTACCCACACAGATTCATTTCACCCGTAATCCGATTTGTCGTTATAAAATATTCATGAACCGGACGAATGGGTTTTGCAGGTGCTACTAAAACGGTTCCCTTACAAAAAATATTTCAGTGGAAATGTGAGTGACAGGTTCACTTGATTAATATTTTCAGTTATTCTTTTAGGTTTTTAGATGTAGTGTAGACAAGTGTCAACTTGTAATAGGTAATTTAATACACTACCTATTTATTAATATCTAACTATATCATATTGCTTTTTATCAAAACCCATATATATTATTGAGAACATTTGTGTGTCGTACAAAAGAACAACATAAATATACACCAACATAAATTATTTAATCACAAGCTATATTACAGACATGATTATGTTCTAAAGTATTAAACACTGGCTATTTCTTCCATTGGCATGGCTTCGAAGAAGTTGACAATGTTCTTAAATATTGTCTTCGCCGTCGCGTCTATTACGGGCCTGCCGAATTCTTGAGCAATTTGCCTCCAGTTTTCATTCAAGAATGACAACATCGCCTCACCTAGAACAAAATAATTATTAGTTGCCACACAGAGTTAGTCGGAAGATTAATGTCTTCTATGGCCCACATTTAAAGGTTTTTGATAAATCAAGCCAATTTTACTAATAAGCAGTTAAAGCTTTCTGTTTCTCTAAACAGATAATAGAATTTTATACATTTTTGCTTTAGGTATAAAAATGTTGAGTCATCTATTGCTTGGAACGTTTGATCGTTACCATTACCATTCTTGATAGCACAATACTTTCTAGCATCTACTGATACTTTAGAAGCGTTCAACAAAAGCTAGTTTATCTTCAAAATGTTAGAGAAAATTCTATTGATAGACCACCCTCAAATAACGCCATTCTTTTCAAATCTTGGCACTTCATCAAACATGATTATAGGTTCTTCAACCTCTTATACGACTCAAGGACAGATTATACGTTGCAGGATTGTTCGGAAGAGTTACCGCGGTCCAGGTACTCAAAGGGCTCCAGAAGGAACACGGTGGGTTTTAATCAGTAAAAGTCTGACGCTCCCTCACGCTGGCACCCACAGCGGGAGGGGTCATCTGATGATTTTCCATCGACACAAAAAAGAAAAAGAAAGGACAGATAACACGTACTCAGCTCCTTATTTCCATTGAATAGGTTGGATAGATGGTAATGAGCATGCTCCTTCACGTCGAAATCAAAATTGTACTTCTTTGGCTTGATTACGTCTTTTCCATCAGCATTCTTGATGACATCGTAGTGTATGTACAGCTTGATCTGGAGATGCTCTGGAAATAGCAGATTTTAGTGGTATTAAAAATCATTAAAAAGAGGACGACCAAAGAAACGATGGATGGATTGCGTGAAAGTCGATATGGCTAGAAAGAATGTTACTTGTGAGATGACGGCAAATAGAAGAGAATGGAAGAAGAAAATATGCTGCGCCGACCCCAAATAAATTGGGATAAGGGCAGGAAGAAGATGATGATAGTGGTATTGAAATTATGCTTACAATGATAAAATGCTACAGCTTTTCACTAAATAAGTAATGGTATGCTTAGTAATGATAGTGAACTGATTTACTTTAAACAATCTACTAGATAAATGTGTTGGTGAAACTTTGCATAAACATATAAATGAAAGAAGAATGCACATGTCGAAGACATAAAAAATATTTGGAATATAGAAAAGCAAGCATGCAACTGCACAAAACAAAAGTCCTTATATAATCTATAAAAAGGAGAGGCTGTCTGTGTCTGTAGAAAAAACTCTTACTTAATTTCAGTTTCATCTGACCATCACCAGTGATGGGCAGGATCAACACTCGACCGTCAGCAGTGTAGTGACCCTTCACTGAGTTGTCCAAGTGGAAGTCAATGGCGAAGAACTTCTTCTTGGTGTCCCATCTAGAAAATTAGAATATTAGTAAAATTTACTTTTTGTCAGTAAAATTAATTTCACACTTTTCTTGGTTGAATGTGACTCTCGAAGGGATATTATATTGTCACATTCACAGAATTTATTTACTTTATACACAAATTTAATTACTTGTCACATACATATGACATGTAAGGTCATTTTCACAGGTTCCAGATAGAGTTCTAGATAGTTCTTTGATAGATCACACATACACGACATGGAAAAGTTAACAAATTAACAACATTTCTATGGCACTATCTGCCAGATAGCTATCTAAAACTTTATCTGGAACCTGTGAAACTAGCCGTTATTCTTTTGGAAAACGTTTTTACGAAGATTTGTTAGTAAATACTTACTCAACATTATCAACAGTGGCAGTTTTCAGTCCTTTCATAACGCCTCCTTTCAACGTGAACTTAAGACCGGCTAGTTCAAAAGCGAGGTCCTCGATTTCTAAAGGGTCCAACGCTTCCACATTGGCCTCCGGCATTCCAGCCGTGAATATTGGAATCATCTTCTGAAATGCTGGTACCAAACAGGCTGCATCCTCGAGGCTGCATTTTTCAACTGGTAATACTGTGACCAAGAAAATTAATGTTTTAGTCTTTTGTCATTTTATTGATCTTAGATTTTTGTTATGATATATTTATATGGTCTGGTTGGATGCAGATGAGTAATAGAATTAACACGAAGAAATTGCCAATTTCCTTGATTTTAATGACATTTAACATAAGTGTAAATATTAGAAGAACTGTGATCACCACAAATAGCTTTGCAGTGAAGCACCTGTGAATAATGCGATTATAATAATTATGAGTTATGTCATAAATAATAATTAAAGTCCGTGAAAATACATCGCGTGTCACGATGTCATATCACTTACATGCTAATGTCCTGTTGTTAGAAACTAATTAGGTCTACTAATAAGTAAAAATAGGACCGATTATATAAATTATATTCTATTCATGATTACTGTATCTCAAATGACGTAGCTGTTTTATTGTGTTCTTTTAATTATGTTTTTGTACGGCAAAGAAAATATGACATTCTAAGCGAAGAAGGCTACGCTGGTATGTGCTGTAGATATACGTATACCTATCTATGTCTATGCAGTAACTTTAAAATATGGCCATTATAAAAAACACACTCTGTACATCATTTCTAAATCTGCCTTCATTTCTGTATCTGCTTCATAATCATTTAGCTTCGGAGAGTTACAATCATTTAGGGAATTTTGAATTTGACTAAGAATTACAAAAATAAATCAAATTACGTTCTTAATCTAACCATTGGACCAATGTTGTCAAATTAAATAAATAAAATATATTATTTTTACTATATCCTCCCTAAATCAAATAGCCTATGTAGATTGACTGATACGAGCATATCCGTTGGTTATAAATATCCCAAACTGCGCTCATCAACACTATGCTCCCCAGCACGGTGAATATGGGCAAATCCCCCCAATTCATTTAAAGTCTATGTCCAGCAGCGAACATTTTTGGGCTGACGACAACGACACATTAAGGTATGGTGTAATGACGACGTCTCAAGCGTTTTCACTAATGGTACCTACACCAAAATTGTCACGTACGCCAAATTGCAAGAGCACTCTAATTTCACACAAATCACCAAACAAATTAATTAACAGGTCTAAATGATCGCAAAATCACAATAAATTGATGTGGCGATTAATTTCGCTATGCACATTAGTTATGATTGGGAAATGAATTACTTATTATGTTTTTAACCTTTCATAGCAAATATCGTTCGCTATCCTTTGATAATCAAAGAATATTAGAGATGCTTTACATTTGACTTACGCTTAGTTTTACAGATCTCACATAAAGTTCTAAATAGTTATCACCTTTGAAAATTCAAAATTAGTTTTTGGTCCTTTCGTGGGATTTAAAATGTTATCTACAATTTTATCTATTTTTTTTAGCATTGAAAGATTATTTATTTGTTTTTATTTATGCGTAAGTGACAAATGAAACTTGTTGGTAAAGTTATTTAAAAAATCTATGGTCCATATTAACACTCCGTGAACATACTGTTATGTAACCGCGATTGTCTTAAAGTATTGCACTGCCTTAGGACTACAAATCCAATTATTTAAGGTACACGTCGTTCTGTTATTGGTACTTCCTTATTTTGCCGCATACTAGATCGAAAGGCCTCGTCTCATCAATATAGGAACTATAAAAAAAATTGGGAACAACCTCTTATTCCGTATTTTGTTTTTCATTTAGTTGTAATGATTCTGTGTAACAACAACTATATCTCTTTGTTTTGAGATTGTTAACTTATTCTGTAACTTTTGATTAAAAATAAATAGCTACTTACTATTTTCTAATAGTCATAGTAACGAATCTTAAAATATTGTTCCATAAGAAGCGTAGGTGCTTCGGGGTCATTAATGCACTAGCAACTTGTTATCGGTCCTATTTTAGCCGTATAATAGGATTTAGTGTAACCGGTGGACCCGTTGTGTTCAGGCAATGTGTTACACTACGAAATTGCGAAGGTTTGAAAGTTGCTAAGTACTGCATTAAAGTCCGCTACATACATACAGATACTGTAGTACCGATGTACCGCATACTCTTTTCCGCACGCGATTTAATTTTATTTTCGTTCCGCTATTAGTTTAATTATTTGAAAAAAAAAACTATAAGAGGATAAATAATACCTATGTATTCTCTTCGTTATTAGTAACTATTTTATTCTTCAGCTAAATTAAATAATTTCATAAAAATCTTGACGCGAAAGAAACCTTCATAAACCTTCATAATTTACTAGAAAATTAAGTAAACTGTAAATATTATAAATTCATTAAAATCTTTTCGTTAAAATTAAAAGAATTAGTTTGATTGAGGCTTAATGCGTAACAAATCTGGTGCTTAATTATTAACTAATATTTTATATTATCTATATATTAACTTAATTAAAGATATTTCAATTATTTTATTTTATACCCGCTGCTTATCAGCTTGTGGATTACTAAGTTATTTCTTTATAATATTTAGCCATCAGTCCGCCATAATGCTCAAACCATCGTCACCACTGGACTCTAGACGTTACTCTCCCGAAAGTGTATAATTTTTAAAAAACGATTTTTAAATTAAACCCTCATTTCTATAAAACCAAATACATATTTAAAAGACAGTAGTAATGCTTTAAAAGCGCTAGACCTATAAATATTTTTGCTATCACACCTTACGGTAATTCAATTACATTCCAATAATTATGCAATCAAAAATAAATTCCTAAAATATTTTTACCTGCTGCCTGAGCAAAACCAAAAACAAGAACAAGACACGCCACTCTGAACATCTTCACTTTGTCACAAACTCTTCTGCAGTCAACTAAGAACTGATAATGAACTTGAAAACTAACACCTAATATACTAGATGATAACCTCGTCGCCAGCCGTAATGACGTATGAACATAAATTAAATATTATAATAATTATTTGCAATTACGAAAAAAAACCGCCAGCCTATAATTTTTGTTACTGGTCATTCTAAGTAAGTGTCAGTGTATAGAAACATTGTTGTTAGCTACATATAATATTTACTTGTGATTTTCTGTCTGTCTGTCCGTTTGTTTTTAAGTTTTTATTTCGATAATTATTACGCAGATTTTATAGTTCAATTAGAATCATTATTTACTATCTGTACTCATGTTCCTGCCCTTATCCCAATTTATTTGGGATCGGTACAGCATGTTTTCTTCTTTCATATTCTTCTATCTGTCGTCATCTCACAAATAACATTCTTCCTAGCCATATCGACTATATACTATTTTTACTATTGATAGTTAAAGTATTGAACACCGCTTCGTATGGGGCAACGATATGCCTAAATTGAGACCTCATGAAACATGGAAAAAAATGGCACGGAGAATCCTGAAAACAAACTAGTATTTATTTACTATTGTAAAAGCAATTTAGTCTTTCTAAAGAAAAATAGTAATTACATCTGACCAAAGTTCATGGTAGATATTATAATTTATTTTTATTATTTACTCCTTTCCGCGTTGAAACACTATATTTTTGTGAGAAAAACACTATTTGCATATAAAAATGATCATTTGTGAAAACAAATGTAAATCCTTAATTTATTGTTTCTTATTTATCACTAGCTTTTTCCTGCGGTTCTGTCCACGTCCCGCAGAAACTTCTTCCCCTGCCTGGACAAAATGTAGCCTATGTTACTCGAGGATAGTCAGAATACTAAGCTACCGAATAGTGAAAGATTTTTTCAAATCGTTTCAGCAGTTTCGGAGCCTTTAGAATACCTACAAACAAACCAACAAAAAGTATGTATATTAGAATACATAGTTTAAAAGTATATATATTATATGCTGTAGGTATAGATTGGCTCATTAGAACAGGATCTATATAGTAATGGTAGGGGAACGTTATATGACCCGTGCATCGGAGAGCACGTTAATGTCGGTCCTGCGCCTGATCTCCCACCGGTCGTATCGGATTGCCGTCCCATCGGGCTATGAGAGTGAGGGAATAGGGAGTGCATCTGTGCCTGCGCAAATGCTTGTGTGCACTATCATATATCCTGCGCAGCTTGCTGATCTCCTTATATGAGAACAGCCGCTGTGGCCGATAATCGGCCAGGACGCCATCATCATCATCAGGGGAACGTTGTGCAATTTAGACATTATCAATAATAAAGTGATTATTCTCCATTTCTTCTTCTCAGTACCTATCTAGTACACGCCATGTTAATTATGTTACCCGCGGAATACAATGTTGTACCACAATTAAGTACCGAGATGTTTTTTTATAGATTTGTTAATGTTTTAAATTAATTTAATAGCAGACTAGCTAATAGTGAACGAGTTTCTTGGAAAAACTGACTTCAACATTTTTTTCCGGAGGGTAACGGAATGCAATTAATCTTAACGTCCTTTTGTGCAACTGCATTATGAGCAAACATTTATGCAAAAGTTTGTAAAATTAGCAAAAAAAACGGCACATGTGTAACATTATCTATTACGAAATTAGATGTTATCACGACACAGTTATAGGTCTTAGTCTAAAGTCTAGGTCTAGAAACTGGAACCCTTTTTTCTACAATACAAGGTACCTAGGTGTATTTTACCGATTTACCGAGCCGATAACCGGAGATAGATGTAATTACCGATCCTACAAGTGGAGGGCTATGGATGTTTGTCACTGAATCAAACTTTAACGACTGTAGGTCACAGATATTGTGGGGATTTCCCAATAATAGGACATTACTCACAATAACATATAAGTACAAAACTTATTATACGGGATGTCCGGGATACAGGGAGGAGATTTTAACTGCTGTTTTATAAAAGACAAGTTTCTTTCCAAAGTTACGCCTAAATAGAAATAAGAGCAGTTAAAAGTGGCACTGTTCTTCATTATTGCTATAATGTTTCCTACATGGTGGGATAAAAAAAAACAAAGGTTATTAAATAGTCTTTATTTTGTACTTGTCATATGCCGAATAACATTTCAACTAGATACAACTTTCATCTTAATTAAGTATGACATGAAAATTTACGCTCTCTTTTTCATGGTGGCTTTTGGCTCAACCCAAGTAGCACAAAAGTGCTGAATAACAGTTGAATCACTGTTCACAAGTGAGCCTTGAGTTGAATAAACCTGTTGAATAAGAGCGTTAGAGGCGCTTACTCGACTGATATATCTCTAATTTGGGCACAAATTATTCAACTGTTAGTTGAATAACGTAGCACGCTGCACTATATCAGCGTTATTTGAGCATTATTAAAGGTAACAGTCGGCCCAAGAGTTGAATAATGCTTGATTATCAGGGTATGTGTTACCTTTTATACACCACAGGGGTTGAATAATAGAGTACTTGTTACCTATTTTTCAGCACAAAATACACTTATGGATACTAAAAACTTCTTTATGGAGCTGACAATTCACAGGTGGCAAAATTGTGGCAAAATAATTTTGTGACATTTTTTGCGTGAACCATTTGTAAAGTGTTTGTAGGAAATAGGAAAACGTTTATTGATAAGTAAAATGTTGTTGTTCCTCTTTTTGCATGAAATTCGAATGGGAAAGAGAATTTATTGTGAAATACTATGTAATTATAGATCAATATTTTCACGCGCTCTCAAAATATCACTGTTTTACCTAATAAATAAATAAATTATAGTATAAAATAGGTTGATAATATTATTATAAAAAA
>NWSH02000437.1:8580189-8600793 GCA_002382865.2 Heliothis virescens | reverse complement strand
TAAAGCTAGATAGTGGGTAACACGTACGCAAATAACTGTAGGTAATCATCAGTGAAGCGATTTAACGGCATTAGTCGATTAATAGTCAACGATGGTAAAAGTATTCAGCTCTCACAGAGATTATGGGTAACATGTGAGCTAATATAGAGCAGTTTGCTTTAACTTAGTAACATAAATGTTCACCCATAGTAATCATGTAGGCTTTATAAGAACTATTATGCGACTGCGTGTAACGAGCTGATTAACGTTACACTAGTTCCACTATGTGCAGCAAAAGGTATTATAACTTTGTTATTTAAAGCCACAGAATACCTGATTACGTTATAGTAGCTCATATGATCTTTCTTATAACGCAAGTGGTCTAAGTGTGCAGTTGTGGTCTTCAATTCAAAATATAGCTTAGTTAAAGTCCACACAAGTCCTTTAAATTGCTTATAGCTCTAAAAACTGAACTTGTTACCTACATTAACGCTGCAAGCGTTACAGCGTGGTGTCCGTGACACATAATATCGTCCTTATTCAGGTGAAAGCTCACTTTTCAACTATTGCAGGTCGAGTGTAGTCTAATAACTCTTCATAAGTGCTAAAGTTACCGATGTTACCTCTTGTGACGTCTTATAATGCAGTTTTGTGCTACTTGGGAATGTACTAAATAAAAATGTCTCTTTCGTTTCTTAATAAAAATCAAAGATATTTTACTTTAAACATATTCAACACCATTATATTATTATCTTAATTTAGACTAATAACTAGTTTTTGGCATGAACTAAACATTGGTGATTTCTGCCAGGGGTTGTGATCGCAGGTACGTTTTGATGGCGGCATAAATTTTTTGTACCGGTTTCTCGACAATAGGGGTGCCGAACTCTTGAGATATGAGCTTCCAGTTGTCGTTCATGAACGTATGCATAGCATCACCTGTAATTTGAAAAAAAATGAATTAGTTTTTAAAATCCTTTGTACCATTCGCAAAATATGAATTGGGTTCCATACAGTATTGTGATAAAAAGTCGTATCCCAGAATTATGAATAAGATGGGTAAATATTTTCTGATCTGAGTGAAAGAGAAGCTTAGTAAACAGGGGTCGTTCCTCCGAAACTCCAAAAAGAATACAAAAAATATATTAATAACTAAAATTATTATCAAATCCCTTCTATAGATTGTTGCCGTGGCCAAAAATCCGTCGCCCACATACATAGAAATATTAAGATTTCTGGCAAATAAATAGTAGTTTGTATACTTACTCAATTGTTTGTTTCCATTGAACAGGTTAGTTAGCTTAAAGTGCGTGTTTTCGTTGTTCTCATAAGTATATTTGTAGCTCTTTATATCAATCACGTCGTTTCCTTGCTCATTTTTCACGATTTCAAATGGCATAGTCATGAAGACCTGGATATTTTCTGTAAAATTAAATGCATTTTAATTTAAAGTGATACGAGATTTCACAAGGCAATATGGACGGAAGAGACAATTTTTTATGGACCCCAAAAATTTAAACGTTTATGAATCTTTTTTGGTACATCCAAATTATAATTTAACTGAAGTAAACGAGTTGACTATCATTTCAAAATCAAACCGAAACACGTTAAAATATCTACCACTTTGAAAGTTTAACACCCGAGAAATCAAAAGCCGAATTTCTCGTCATAAATTGTAATATGTATGAGTAAGTATGTATTTATATATGTATGTATGTATATTATATGAATGCATCATTATCCATATATAGCAGGTATATATCCTCATTGTTATTACTTTTTTCTCTTTAAATATCAAATTAAACCATGCTACAGCCACTGCTGTTTCTCCACCACCCTAAGGTAGACTGGTAGAAACCGCCTAAGACGTTAAGTCCGCCATTGCCATTTCAAAATGTGCAAAAAGTATTTAATTAATAAATTTAATATCGAACAAAAGGAATCGTAACGTGGGATAACTATGGCAACGCGTCACTGTCCCTTCACTGTCTACCATGCAGACACAATAATTAAACAACCGTTGTGTATCACATATGACTCGTGAGAGTGTTATGTGACATCACAGGGAAGTTATTAAAATACGAGGAATATAACGAGCCATCATTAGATTTAGCACGAAATATACATACTTATTTTAATAGCGACGTCACCATCGCCGCTGATCGGCAGAATGAGTAGCATACCGCTAGCCTTGTACTTGCCCTTCAGCTCAATAGGTGCTACGTGGAAGTTTAACTGTATGAGTTTCTTCTCCGTATCGATACTGGAAATGAAATATATATTTAATTTAATTAGTTTATACAATACACCTTCTAGATAACTCCTAAGTTTCCCCGTTAACATGATTCTAGATAATTATCTAACCACTACTGGGCCATTTTTTGCAAATGGCGAAAATTCACATAGTTTAGGTATATACCTTGAAGAACGACCTTCACCGAGATGTTTATTTAATCAAACGTATTTTATATTTAACTAGCTTCTGCCAGCGGCTTCGCCCGCGCTATACTTGAAATCCCGTTTTTTTCCGTTCCCGTGGGAATTTCGGGAAATCCTTTCTTAGCGGATGCCTACGTCATAACATCTGCCTGCGTCCCAAATTTCAGCCCGATCCAACCAGTGGTTTCGGCTGTGCGTTGATAGATCACTATGTCAGTCAGTCAGTCACCTTTGAGTTTTATATATTTAGATTTAGTATCTCAATAAGTACATTGCGTATGGGTTGCCTAAAAAAAATCAGTTCAGAATAAGATAATTGGTTATTGAAAAAATTAAATGTATTTTAAATATTTCACTGGTTTGATTATTATACAAATTCTATACCAATCTAAAGTATGAAACCCATAGGATATGCAAACGTTAGGCTGTATATTATTTTCCAGTCACAACTCTCGGGTTGCCAGGTGAAAACATGTAAATCGATACTAGAATTTTGAATGTTTTTTTTTTTGTTTTGAGTTCTAATAATAGAGACAAACAAGTATAGAGTTAAATAGTAATTTATTACCAAAAACATTGTACTTGGAAAAAGGCTAAGCAGATTATATTAATAAAAAGAAAAATTACCATTATGTTTGGAAATAACCCTGTTATGGGTTAACCATGGTGTTATAAATAAAACAGAGTACCAAAACTTACCTCAGCTTATCAATTACGGACTTTTTGAGTCCATAAATGTCAGAGTCTTTGATAGCCAGCTTTAAGCCAGAAAGGTTGATCTTGATGATGTTAAAGTGGACAGGATCTAACACTTCAACGCCTACCTCTGGGATGCCGGCGGTGAACGTAGCTAAGGCATTTTGTGCTGATGCCTTGATGCATTTTGAGTCACTTAGCTGGCATTTTTGAATTGGTGGTACTGAAAAATACATAAAAATATTTTAGAAAATACCTACATTACAAAAGTGCTGAAGTTTTAGTACCAAGTGTTTATAAATAACCGTGATAAATACATATTATAGGTAATTATTTTGGTCATGGATGAAAATTTAAAAGGAAATCTCTTTTGCACTGCAAAGTGTAACCGAGTTGGGTTAATGCAGTTTTCCCAAACGGGAAAAAGATTATTAACTTAATCTTTTTAGTGTCCATCTATCCACGTGTATTGTTTTTTTAGAAGAACTGCAGTACACAGGACAAGAATTAATTATTCAGTAAATTTTATAAAAATATTGAAATGGAAAATTAAAAATTTAACGATTTAAATTAAAATAAAATTGACATGCGCCTCATCCTTTAATAGCCCCTGATTTATTTTCTAGTTTTTAATATATTCCTGCAATTGCAATAAACTGCACAAAAAACGATTAAATTGGTCATAAATGTGTTAATTGCTAAGTACTCACTTACTATTTAACTGATAGGTACAATGCTCATAAAAAGTTAAACGGGCTAATTTAATCGGTGTTAGGTAACAATCTGTTATTCCAAGACATTTGTTTTATACTGTCTGATGTTTTTTCTTTTGTTTATGTGTGTGCCTTTTAAAAGAACTAAAACAAGAACACGAGCATCATTTTTGAGCAGCATTTAAGCATTTTATGAAAAAACTAGCAATATTTCGTTACTATGGTTAAAACAACTTTATTGGTGGTTTAATGAGCATTCGTTCCACGCACTCTAATAACTGTCCTATTAAATAAAAAAAATCAAAATTTATTATATATATGTAGATTGTATATATTATTGATTAAAACAAATAAACACAGAAATAAAGAAAAAAAAAAAATATTATTTTATTAACGATATAGATAATATAATATAATTATTAAGAGTTATTAATCATCTAAATTCGATCCAAAAATCAGTTGCAGTTCATTATTTATTAATTGAGAGTTATTTTTTGACAAATACTATTATAAGTCTGAAATCACCAACCCGCATTGAGCAAGCGTGGTGATTGACGCTTAATCCTTCTCCTGTGAGAGGAGGCCTGTGCAAAGCAGTGGGACTATAAAAAAGGCTATTAAAAAAAAAGAGTTATTTTTTGACATAGCGAAGGCTATTTGATATTCTTAGGGCCAGAATTTCGACTACATAAATAATGGGGGACCTTTTAACGTTTAGATGACACCTAACGGTTGGTGAAAACATAACTGTTACCTAACGATCCCCTAAACCTGTGTAGGGGATCCCTTAAGCTTAGGGGCTCTTGGTGAAAATGGGCATTATTCTCTTTTTAAATAAAGTTATAGTAAATGACAAATATTCAATGTCATTTTTAACCGGTTTTAGCCGACGGTTTTTCATGGCGAATATTAAATTATTTTTCGTAGTTTTTTTTATACCGTTTGTTAATTAATTATATATTTATATAACTAGCTGTTTTCCCGCAGTTTCGACCACGTCCCGTGGGAACTACTGCCCGTACCCGGACAAAACATAGCCTAGTCGGAGATATTCTATCTTCCCAACACTGAAATCAATTTAGTCGTTTCAGAGCCTTTAGGGTGTTATTAGTATGGATATCCCATACCTAGTAAATAAGCGCCGGCAAAACGTTTAAATAAGTAATCTAATAACAATTTAATTACATTGCAGGAAGTTGCGAGATTCACTTAATATCTTTTTTTGCAACTAATATGATAATGAGTCGCTCGCTACATTGTAAAGTACAACGTGCAACAATGCAGATACATTCCTCTTTATATGTTCCATAACTGTTTTCATCATTAAACTGGTTATATAGTTATATTAGATATTAATCTTGCAGGAAAACAAAAAGAAAAATAGTCTAAAGAATGATGTAATTAAAATATCACACATGACATTGACCCCGTTTGTAATAAATGAAACCTGCTTTAGTACTGAATGCTGCTAATAAATAAAACTTGTAAAGTTGAATATGCTCAATTATAAGTGACATTAGTAACATTCGTTTTTCGCTTCTGATGAACCAGCATCATACGTCGTATTCCAATATGACGTCAAAGACCTAGGATGGTATCAGAATGAGATCTAGAAATGACAGTCAGAACCAGGGCTTAAAGTTTCTTGAGGTAAGTAGCAGTCGCCTATTTCATGATTGCGGCATTGTACGAAAGAGTTACCGCAGCCCTGGTACGTAAAGGGACCCAAGAAGGAATATGGTGGGTTTTTAGTCAGTAAGAGTCTGACAATCCCTCACGCTGCACTTACAGTTGGAAGAAGGGGTCATTCGATAATTTCCCACCAAAAGTAGTTGCCTATTTGTAACGTTTATTATTATACATCATTAACTTGCCACTTAATCGATTAAGAGCTCATAGATTCCAGATAAAGTTGTAAATAACTATCTGATAGATAATGCCATAGAAATGTTAGTTTGATTCATTTTCTACGGCATTGTCAAATAGCTATTTAGAACTTATCTGGCTACTATGATACTGGCCCTATTGGTATTGGGTAGATAATAGGTATAGGACTTTACTGAACACGATATTATTTTATGGCTCAAAGCCAACTTTTGCTAGAGGTAAATCCTTTTCAACTAGACCTTTACGCGATCAGAATTATTATTCTGATCTGGTTGGTAGTGAACAGACCTACAAGTCTGTCAAAGTATGACTATATAAGTTTAACAAAAGTCCCCTGTTTATCCTATAATATTCAAAACCAAAACAAAACAAAATTATCGACTGCAAATCTTCTATGAACAATGGCTCTAGCATTTACACATAATGAGACCAGTGACTAAGTACTCGCTAAGAAAAACACTGCAAAAAATATTTGTAAGGAGGACAACACAATAGCTTAAATACATTCTGCAAAACTCTATATATTGCAAACATTTCGGTTTCTAAACAAAAGGTTTAATAAAGTTAGCAACAATAACGAGTTGGGTAAATAAGAACAGTGCAATCCTGACCTCGGCGGCCGTGACCACAAATATCTTAAACAAACGAACGTGTGTCGTATTTGTACGTGAGATGACTTCAAATATGATCTTAAAATGCTACATCCTAGTATTTGCACAGATCTAGATAAATCCTACAGACGACAGCTCATCAACGTACCACAATCTGTCAAATATCTTCAATACATTTTCAACCTTAGTACAATTGTGGAAGGTTAAAGTTCGAATGATAAAATTTGCCAGATTCAGGTAAGTTGAACTGCTGTCGCCTGTACATGTACAGTAACACAAACAAGTAACATTACACATAAAGTTGTGTTTGGAACTCATTTTGATGCAATCCAATGTGATTTTTATTTTGGTCGCAAGACTGCTTTAAAAATAGGCATAATTATATTAAGTCAACTAACGCGTTGACATGTGCAAAATCCAGTGTTAATGAATCATAAATAAATCTTGTAAGTAGTTTATTTTCCAAATAAGATTTAAAAAAAAGAAAAAGTTTCTTTGTATTCGGAAAATTTTATTGAACTTTACAAAGTTGTCTATGTACTTGGGTAATTCTCACGAAATCCCGAATTTTAGTCAATACAAACTGTGTTATAATTTTGATATGAATTTGTATATATTTTTTATGGAGTAGGTAGTATTGATGTTACTAAGTTTAAATTATATAGTGGTCCCCCGTATAAACGTGTTTTATGAGAATAAAAAAAAACAAAAGTGAGGGAATGATAACTTAGGTGAGGGAATGACCGTTATAAGACATTTATGAAAAATAGTAAATGATATTGCTATTTTTATTTTTAAATAACCTTTTTATTAAGTTACAAGACAATAATACAATGTTATTTTCTTACATTAGTAGGAGTTATTGACCAAGAATACAACATATAACTGTTCATCTTTGATTATTGGCCATCACCAAGATTTCGTTCCTTTTTATTATATTCCTTATTTTTTATTTAGCTTCTTCATCGCTCATCTTCTTTTTCGGGACATTATTTGAACCTATAACAAAATGGCAGCGCAAAATTCAATAGTTAGCCAAAGCAAACAAGCAGCTAAGCAAAGCTAACCCAGTCAAAAGTCATTCCCTCATAAACCATCATTCCCTCACTACATATACTACATATATTAATATGAGGGAATGACGGTGAGGGAATGACAAAACAGAGATAAATAAAAAAAAACTCGTATTATAACTGCACTTTAAAAAGAGTTTTTTTATATATAAGTTTAATACTCCCAATGACCTACTTCATTGTGTAATTAATAAGTTTCAAAAGTACTTACCTTTTATCTTCCAAGCTGTGATGGAATGACGATCAGATATGTAATATTAATAAAATAAGCATTAAATCTTTTTGCAGCACAAACCTTAACAAGCTCACGTAAAATTCGCCATATTGATACATTGACAGTACTGCCTACTATCAAAACCGAATGGCTGCGTTCAAATTTAATTAAAAATGCATTGACAATTTGACTGACAAAAAATTGTGAGGTAATGATTTATTTTTATGGGACACATGAAGATTATTTTTTAAAATTCAGTTCCTAAATTTTTAACTCAAATTGTGTTTTTTTTTTATTAATGTATCATATTTTGAATCGAAAAAAAAATGTTGTAAAGCTTTGTTACACTATTTTGTTTGTTTAGTGATATAAATGTAATTTAATTTGGAGGACGGGACATAGTGAGGGAATGATTTTAGGGGTATCATATAGGCAATTATTTTTTTATTTACACATATGATTAAAAACTGATAAATGAAACTTCTAGCTACAGTAAAGTAGATTGCAAAAAAATATTGGTAGCCGCTATATGTCTCTTATATATTTTTTTAAGCTCAAAGGACAAGAATTTCGGAATTTCGTGAGAATTACCCACTTACGTTATTTAGTCAGGAAGTAAAACCGCTAAGGCTTTTTATAATAATAATTAACATCAAGTACTTATCTATATATCAAAACTCGTTGATGAAGTATGTAGGTAAACAACTTCTTTGTAAGGATCAAAGAGGCAATTATAGGGCTGGGTATAACCGTGATAAAACCTTAGATCATTAAAGTATTGGTAAAGGGTAAGTAAATTGTTAGTTGGCAAAACGGCCAAAATTGTCTCGGATGATCGAAAAAATATGACCTGTATTGCTAAAAATGTAGACTTAATTAGGTTTTAACAATTTTAATTAAACATAATTTATTTGATTGGTTTAAAAATATCATAATTATTATTAGGTAGTTTCAGTTCCTCAATAAAATTTCCAATTTCACATCCAATAAAAAAACTATAGTACCTAATAGAAAGAACTGTCTACCTATACTTAATTGATCCAACAAAATTAAAATCTTATTTCTAAATTCAGATATACAACGCGTTAGTAGTTTTTATTGTGCTCTGAATAGGGATTTCTACAATAACCTAATTAAGTAATTTCATGTAAGTACATTTGCTTAGCGGTTTTGAAAAAGTATCCACAAACAAAACAAAAGAATGCTGATCCCGAGTTTTGCAAGTTTACGTTCTCGATACGTAATTATAACTCAGTTGAATTAAAGAGTTGAGAGATATTTCTTCACTTGATTTGAATGCCTCCCTTTCATTAATTTTGCCGGTTAATAATATTTACTATTTCCCGAGTAAACGCGTTTACAATACGACCAAAAGCCGATGACAGATTCAATGAACAATTCCAAAAGTAAATGCTACGTAATTAAGTTGCATATTCATTTACGCATCAGAGTTCTTGTATTAGTTTTCTCTGTTATAAACATTATCGACACTGTTTTGTGTAAAAGCTTCCCAAATATTTAGTATTGTCTATTTCAAAGGGCATAGCTACTACGGAAATTCCAATGACGAGAAATAAGATTAGATCAGTAAATATTATTAATAAACACTATAAGCACATACTATAACGGGAATTATATAACTACCTGATTATGACTAACTAAGCACTCTAACATTAAAATACCTTGTCTATTAATCTTGGATACAAGGTACTATTTTAATATAATAAAGTAATATGGTACTATTTTAATCGATGATGATATTATCATGGTATCTACCTGCAGGTACTAATATTATAATGTTGGAGAATTTGTTTTCTTAAACGCGCCAATCTCATGAACGGCTGGCCTTGGGCGTAAAATTATTCAGTGTTTAGTAACCCATTTATCAAAAAGGTTTTTTTTATCCAAGTGCGCAAAGTAATTCCCACGGGACCTGGGTGTTACCAATGGCGGAAGCCAGTTCGAAATAAGGTTTTTCACCCATAGTGTTAGATTTAAACATTGTTATAAAAAATCGAGCAGGCATGATATGCACGATTTTTGGAATTGTGGGTTATCAAAGGGTTATTCGGTGGAGGGTAAGATGGATTAGGCAAGTATTAGTATTCCAAATTATTATTTTGATAACAATATATACCTATATAGATTTTCGAGACGCATCTTCAATACTAAAACACATTTTGGAAAAACTTGATCATCGCCTTATCAAAACAAAATTTAATATTTAAAGATATTACATAAAATACCTTGATTATGAGAAATAAATCAAAATTATAACACTTACACGCTGCTAATATAGCTGCTATTTGCGTTAATAAAACAAACGTATTAAAAACAGCACTCATTCTGATTAACCTATTACACAGTGCGGTTGAAAGCTCAGTCGCGGTACAAATAGTAGAGTACCATCGACTTCTGTTATATATAAACTTTAGCGACTTATTTCAAGGCTACGGTTAATCTCATCACCATGAATTAATGCAATCTTCATTCAGCAATAAATTAATAGTTTTATACGATCGGTACAATAATAAAAAAACAGAAGTGATGCAGAAATTTGTATAAACAAGTACCTTCTTAATTAGTTTATTAGTGAATTAATTCTAAAATCGGAAAAGCCCTTCTTTCATTAATCAACAATGAGATCGTGAATTTTGTGGTAAAAATGAAATAAATAAAATAATATGTTTTTGTTTCGTAAAGAGCTGAATTTCTAATATTTTTTCTATATCAGGTAAGTAGATACATATCTATACTTATTATAAAACAAAGTCCCCCGCTGTCTGTCTGTTCGCGATTTACTCGAAAAGTACTGAACGGATTTTCATTCGGTTTTCAACATAAGATAGAACAATTCTTGAGGAAGGTTTTAGTGTATGGTTGTAGTGGTTTTAGTTTATGTTTTGTACAAACCAACGCCGATCGGGAGCTGTCCAGGAAGCGAAGCGAGCAGCTAGTAAGATATATCATAACATGTCGTCGTCGCGTGCTAAACGTTAATATTTTTTGTCCCAAATATCACGGAACTAGGAAAATAATATATATTAGCACTAAGACGAGACGAGGCTAGTAGGTAATAATGACGACATTGTATGAGAACCGACACTAAATACGAGTAGTGTTCAGTTGACACTGAACCGATCAATAACTGTCTATAAATTAAAAATTTAAAAAACCCCCGACACAAAAACTTAATTTCCCTTTAAAAAGTAAAAAATAATAAAAAAATACGTCGCGTTGGGGGACCGCTCCTAATTATTTCTTACTTACACTTAATGACATGCCCATCTATTTAGGAGCGGTCCCCCAACGCGACGTATTTTTGTGTATTATGTTTTTTACTTATTTTAAAGGGAAAAGTATAAGTTTTTGATGTCGGGTTTTTTAAAGTTTTTTAGAGAGATATATTTTATTTCAGATGTCTTTATTATAGGTAGGTGGGTCGGTCGGTACAAAAGTAGGGGATGATTGTTTTAATATACAACATCCCAACTTTTATGGTAGGACCAAAAAATTTACACCGAATAAGTACAACCTTAACCGGGTGTTCTTGCCATTTTAATTTCAGCATTTGAGAGAAACCGTGTTCATTTTCGTATAATGGGTGTTTGGGGAAGACACGATGCGCAGTTTCACAGGTTCCAAGAGGTAAATGAGTTTAGGACTCTAGAATGTCGCTAAAAGATTTTGACTACTTTTCTAGTGAGCAGTAATTAGTAACAGATCGTAGAAATAAAAATATAGTGTTTGTGAGGACAATAAAATCAAAGTAAAAAAAACTGAGTGTTCATTTTTAGCCTTAGAAATCCGTCACTAACTTCAATGAAAAAGGCTTTCATTTACCATTGGGTAGCTGGAATTTAAGTTTAGTCCATATTGCTAATAATGTTGTGGCTGTAATAAAGTGCAAATCGTCAGAACAATTAATCGTTCATTAATCAATGGAGACCATAGCTAGCACAATGTGAAGATATTCTCTAGCTATCTTGACTTAACAAAGCATCTAGAATAATAAGAATACTCACACAAACTGGGAACCCTCAGCGGTGCCAAGACATTAATTATAATCTAAACAAATGAAACAGAACTGACTTTTTGGCTGAAAATCAATTCGATCAATATAGACGGATGAGATCGAATAAGTCCGCGGGCGCGCATAAAATTACAACATCGTATTTTTAGTTTGGTTCGCAACGTATCAGATGCGACGTGGACTATGTAGTCGATAGGAGTTTTGTGTCGACATGAGATACTGATTCTGGATAACGACGGAAGGTATCATGTTATCAGAGAGGATTTACGAATCAATCAATTAATATTTATGAGAACAGGAAGAAAAGTTTTTGAATTTCTTTGTTTGTAAAGATGGCATATATTTGCGGTTTGTGAAACCTCTGATTCGAATTTTCTAGTAACTAGAGAGAAAAGTTCAAAAATCTGATATCGTATAGACTGATTATTTGTTTTGTTACAATTCGGCAGTTAAATATTCTGGTAGTTTAGGAGTATTAATAGGTTATTGTCGTGTGTAGTCGCGAGGGTCAAATTCAATAAGAAACTTGTTGAGATGTGATTGCAACGCATGAGCTTGTGGCGTAATGAGAATAGTTATGATATATAATTAATTTGTTTGGGTTGGTATTAATATCACAAGCAAATGTATATAGTGTTTCTGATACAGTAATTTTAAAAATACCTAGTTAATGATGAATATGAGTGTGATAAGTTCTTGTATGAAAACTTTGTGGGCGAGTTTAGTTAAATGGGCGCAAAATAACGGGCGAAAAAAATATACTGCTATAAATTGCAATTACAAAACATAGTCTAGTTTATTCAGTATTCGGACTTTGTTAGATTACAAAACCTAAACAATAAAATGGCTGACAGGTTTAGCAAAAACCACAGAGGAAAATTAGCAAAAGACAACGTTGTTGTTGTTTCGTTAATTTATTTCGGGACTGTCTAGTGTGGTAACTATAGAAAAAAAACTTTTAACCTGCAAAATACAGCTCTGATTCGTTCAATTTAAACTAAAGGTAATGTATCGAATGTATAGAGGGGAGGGATAGGCATGAAACAACTGCTGGAATAATTTAATTTAAAGGTGGAGGCTCATTAAAATGAGACCATCATCTAAAGAGTATACTGAAAGAACTTATTGATCTGACGTAGCGAAATTTCTCTGATTACTATCTAAAACTCAATACCAGCAACAGACTAACGTCTGAACCGATTATTTTTTCCCGTGGTGATCAAATTACTGCAACCATGCCTGATATAATCATGAAGGCTAAAGTGAGCCGGATAGAATCAGGTTAGATAGCCGAGACATGGCAATGAGCTATCTATCACTTATTAAATTTTAAATAACAGATGTACAACCAATAAAGTAGTAACGAGTTTGTAGAGGTTCAAGGAGTCAAGACCGAGGAATCAATTTATATGTATATTTATTTATAAGGCCTTAGAAGACTTAATAAGAGAGGAAATTTTGCAAACACTGGAGTAAAAATGCTTATAAACTTTTGATATTACCGATATTCGTTAGGTGTATTTTAGTTTAGTTTTTCCCTTTGGTAA
Source organism: Heliothis virescens (assembly GCA_002382865.2). Classification (NCBI taxonomy): domain Eukaryota; kingdom Metazoa; phylum Arthropoda; class Insecta; order Lepidoptera; family Noctuidae; genus Heliothis; species Heliothis virescens. The sequence goes on along the minus strand of NWSH02000437.1, from coordinate 8,587,601 downwards.
GATGTTAGACTTGTATAATGCATAAGGAAGCGTTACATAAATTATTAAAGTAATGTTATGTTCATTTTCTAATTGTGGAACCGCTTAAACAGAGTTGTGGATAATTTCGTGGTTACTCTTAAAGTTTGTAATATCCATATTAAAACAAATAAGACGAGATACAAAAAGAAGTGGCCATTACGCTTCATGTTATACCGCGCGGTCACATTAGCTACAACGTGCCGAGCTGTAGGATGAACCGAACAATCGCTATTGTTAACCTTTATTTTTAAATCACGGTGCATATCGAGTTGAATGTCTCGAGAGACATCCATCAGATCGATAAGTGTCATGGTTAGGGTTGTACAGCCGGTGAATAATTGCCGGGTTTTACGATAGTGTGCACAAAGGTGGAATAGATCAGCTGACCGCTACCGGGGTGGAACTAGTACGTTATTTGATGCGACTTCACTTGCGGAGCTCGGCGGAGATGTGTGATCGGATTGTCATAAACACTCCATGTTTTTGCGCACTGTAATTTATAACGAATATTTTTTTTTTTATTAGGTGTTCTTATTGAAGGTGATGGAGAGTGAACTATGAAAGACTTTGGTAAGTGGGTATGTGAACTGGATTATGTTTAAAGAGATAGATGTGAAAGATTAACAGCGAGTTGCATGCTAGAAAACTTAAGTCTCGACGATAAAAACAATACTGCTAATAGTTTGTGGGAATGAGAACAAACGCTGCAGACAAATAATTAACAGGCTAGTTAACCGGGGTAAATTCTAACATAAGGGGCGTAAGTCAGATAATTGCGTAAAAACAAAGGAACTGACCAAGTCAGAGACGGAAGAGGCAAGAATATGAACCGGTGAAACACAGAGGTAGACGATTTTCCTTCCTGTTTGAATGTATTAGGTAACAGTAAATTATGACACCAGTTTAGAAGCAGCAGCAATATGAGGCAGGGGAGGGAGCATAGCAAGTTGTCATGGTAGTGGGAACAGGCCGGAAGCGGCACGTGAATGTCGGTGTGAATAGAGGCATAACTCGCACAGTCAATGCGCCATGTGGTGGCCGGCGGCAATGTTTAACTCAACTTTCATTTGAACCTTATAGAGCTACCGAGAGGTGGGGAGAAAAAGCGAGGGCGGATGTTGCGGTTAAGAGATAGCGCTCGCGCTTGCGTTGGGGAACGTAGACACCAATATTGTTCGGTGTTACAAGGTTGTTTTTTTGGTTACGGTTATAGAAAGGGATCGGTTAAAGTTGTTTTGAAGTTATTATTTTAAACGAATTGAAAAAGAGAATAGGTGTTGATCGTTGATGTCGCAGGGTAAAGAGAAAAAAATGGGAGCATTAATGAGTTATGTTGTGGAGGGGCTGTCAACTAGGGTGTGTGACATCTTTAAAACGATTTGGTGTATATGGAGAGGGTTAGTCAGGAGAGTAGAAAGATGGGAGGAGACAAAGAAAAATTTGGGAAGCAGTATTAAAAGAGTTAAGAGATCACTATTAGTTAAGAGGGTGTACTGGGGTTGATGTTAGAGGGGTAAGGGTTGGATGGGAAGACACCCAACACAGCAGGAGGAGAGAGAGAGGTGCAATAGTATTACAAAGTCAAGGGCAATAGAATCAATAGGTTAATGTGCGCTAGTTGTTTTGTTCTCAGTAACCGAAGATAGCGAGGTGGATGGCCTCGCAGGCAATTTCGTCGCACGTAAAGCGAGTAAGAGTGGAAGGGCCGATGCCTTTAACGTTGCCAGAACAGAACTATTAAACATATATTGTATCTAACTATTGAGGCACATTTTTAAGGTATTAACAATTAAGCAGATCAAGGTAGTTCAAATAAGCGAATAGTACAGAGACTACGTAGGTGACGAGGGAGAGAGGGGCGGGGTGTGTTGTTAAGGGCGACGACTGGCAAAACGATTGTCTTTGTTAATGGCATCTATCATGTCAGGGGAGGTGGGTTGAGTGTGGAGGGTAGGGGTTGGGTGGGCGAGGGAGGGGAGGTTTGTGGAGGTGAGGGACTGGTTGGGGAGAAGGTTGAGGGCGGCGGGTGGGCGAGGGGGCAAAGGACGGGAGTCGGTTCGTTATGTTTGTGGGTGGGACCGAGTGTGTTGGGGAAGAGGAGAGGGGGTGGGGGTGGTGAGGTGGGGCTGATGAGGGGTAGCATGGTAATGTGAGGGGAGTGGGGTAGGAGGATGATCCGAGATTGTGAGCTTAAAAAAGTGTTCAAGGGTGGGGAGGGTTTGAGTCGGTGTTGGATCAGGTCTCGGGGGGATTAGGTATCGCTTGTCGGAGCGAGTGGGTGGCTAGAATAATGTTCCTAGAATAAGGTTTAAGGGGGATTTAGTCACCGGCCGAGGATGGTCAGGAGTTAGTTTGCGGATCAGTAAAGTAGTGGAAGAAAAGGAGTTTCGAGGTTTCCGTCTGATAGGTGGGTAGAATCGGGGGGCTATAGTAGTTGTAGGCGGAACTGGATTATGTTTGTGGTGTTGGGGAATAAAGGCAGACTTGATATAAGGTGTTAGTTGTGTATTGTCTTAGGAAATGGTGATGGTTTGCATATAATATTCAGGTGTGGTTACGGGACGAGAGATTGGTTGAGTGAGTGGCTCACGATGTTGTTTTGGCAGGAGGCCATAGGTCGTTGGTAGGTTCTGCTAAGGATTGGATATCGATAGATCAGTGGAGAATGGCCGTAGATGAAGAGTAATGGAATTGGTATGTGGCGGATCGAGTAGCGGTAAGAGGGTGGTGATGATTCTAGGAGAGAGTTGAGGGGGGAGAGCAGAAGGTAGAGTTACGGCGGTAGGATGTGTGCAAAGAAGGAGGGAAGGATGATTTTATGTTTGAGATAATTTGTAGGATCATGGTGTAATACTTGTTGAGTCGGATCAGGATCAATGACATATTCTCTAGGGCGGGTACGATGCGTACAATACAAGAGTGGATAATGGTTAGTGTTTGGATGGATAGTGGTTTAGATACCTAACCTGTGGCTGTTATGTAGTCGTACAGTGTGTGTAGTAGGACATGATCTCGTTAAGATCGGTAGACGACCTTCAGTGTTGGATCTGCCGTTAGTATGAGCCACGTAGAGTTGTGTCAGTTGTGGGGGAGGAATTATGGGTAGTGAGGGTGAGAGGTGTGTGAAGTAGGACAAGAGTCGGGTGGCCTAGTATCAAATAGAGCACGGAGGGATAAGGGAGAGCGGAAGCGGTTAGGTACAGATGAGTATGCGGAGGGTTTGGTTTAGGGTATGGGGCCTGATAGGGGAGGGGGAGTGCCCTAGGTTGTAGTAAGAGTGGGGGTAGAGCAGATTTGAAGTGAACTGTAGATGGCATATAGGTGTTAAGGGTAGGTTTGAGGAGGGATAAGCGGAAGGGTAAGCAGAATGAGCAATACTGAGGAGGTTGGAGTGTATATATAAACGCTTGATGCAGATAGGCGTTGGGCAGGACTCCAGAAGGAATGTCGGCGGTGGGGCGAGCGAGGTAGGGAATGCGGAGAGTTGGTTAAGGTAGCGTTGGAAGATAACAGTGAGAGTGTTTAGTTAGCAAGAGAAGGTGTTCAGGCGGGGAGCGAACAAGAAGTGGTGTGGCGAGAGGAGGGCATAGAGCGGGAGAGGCGATAGAGGGGAGAGGGGGTTGTTTAGGAGGTGAGGGAGTGATGGGTGGATGTTAGAGGTGGGGAAGGGGAGAAAGTGAGGGACGAGGGATGGGAGGTGGGGTTAGGTGGAGGGAGGGGAGGTGAGGTGGGGGGTGAAAGGTAGGGTTAAGACGTAGTGTAAGTGGGGGTAAGGTGGGCGGAGAGTAGGTGTTGAGTGAGGTTGAGGATGAGGAGATTGGTGGTAGGGGGTGAGGAGGTTAGATGGGTAGGGAGGTAGAGGCGCGGTGAAGGAGTGTGGAGGGGGGAGTAGGTAGGTGGGAGAGGAGGGGGTTTTGGGAGGGGGTGAGGTAGGGGTTTGGGGAGGGGTGGAAGGGAGAGGTTGTGGGTTTGAGGGGGGTAGGAGAGAAAGGGGAGGTGGAAGGAGGGTGGGGAGGGGGGGAACGGAGAGAGGTAGTGTGTAGTTTTGTGAGTGGAGTGTAGAGGAGAGGGTTGGACAGAACTAATTTAGATGCAAGCTAATATCCAGATCGGGGGGCTTGAAAGAAGTGTGAGGTGGAGAGGGGAAGAGATTTACTGTGTTTATAGGTAGTTATAGTGCGTACCGAGAGGGTGTTTGACGTGAGGGATAGGGGGGGGGGTTTGTAGGTGGGAAGGGGGTGCGGGGTTGGTTTAGAATAGTGGAGGGAGTGGGAGGTGGAGAGTGAAGGAATAGGGTGTTTAAGCAGGATGTGAGTGTGGATGGTGTTGGTGGGTTGGGCGTCAAGGAGGAGGAGGGGAGAGGATGTGGCAAGGAATTAGTTGTATTGAGTCCAGATAGATCGGCTGGGCGACGTCAGACGGAGAGAGGAAGAGATTAGGAAGGGGGTTTGTTTTGGCCTGTAGGCCGAACGGTATGTTAAGGACGATTTGAGAAGGAGAGGAGGGGGGTGGGAGTGTATTTTTATTGTCGAGAGCATATTGCAGGTGGAATAAGTGGAAGGGATTGTTTTGAGGGATAGCCGTTAGGGGTTATCGGCGGGAGTTCGGTGAGTGGGGAGCTGACAGGTGTAGGGAGGTGGGACTCCCTCTTAATGCAGTTGGTGAGTTAGAATGGAGGAGATGGGAATAAGACAAGAATTAAAAGAGAGGCGGAGAGATATGAGATTATTTGTGTTTTAGTTAGGTACGGGACGAGGACGGCAAAGGGTCGTACGAGCGTTAGTGTTAAAAGTGAACAGCGGAGGTGTGGCGAGGCAGGGTGCGAATGGAGTTTGGGAGAAAGCGGGGGGGCAGGAAGGTAGAAGGCCAAAGGGAGTGTGACGTAATGCAGTAGGGGTGGGAGAATGAATGGGAGTGAGGTTAAAGACGGGGATAGAGGGAGAGGGGAGAGCATAGAAAGGGGTTAGCGCGGGGCCGAGGGAGAGGGAGTAGACAGTTTGGTAGGAGGTGTAGAGAGGTGGAGGTTGTTATGGGAGGTTGTTAGGTTAGGATTGTGAATTAGGGGGATGGCGATGTTTGTCTTGGGGGCGACGGATAGGAGGAGAGTGATTGTTGGAGGTATGGTTGTGAGTGTTGCGGGTGTAGTACAGGGGGAACGGGAGGTTAGCGTTAGTTGGGTTGATTGAGTTTGGTTTTGTTGAGGAATAGAAAGGACCGGTTCCGCTGGAGACCGGTAGTAGTGGTTTTGGGGGTTGTAGAGGCCAGCAAGGTTACAGGATGATTGGGTTAATTTTAAGCAACTGTAGAAGTGTAGGGGGTTAAGTGGTGGAGTTGTAAGGGCGAGTTTCGCAAGTGCGAGACGGCAACATAGCCAATGAGGGATTAGGAAAACGTGAGTACATTGAGCGGGAAGAAAAATAGGTTCATAGTTGAGGGGTTTTGCGACCGGTAGTGAGTGGAAGCATTTTTAGGTTGCAGGTGTTTTTTTGTTTAGAATTTGACTGAGATAATTCACCTAGTGGAGGTCGTACAGTCATGGGTTGAGGAAGTAGTGTGAAGGGAAACGAGAGGGGTTATATAGTGGGAGGGTATTTGCGTGTCGACGGCGATGGGAGGAGATGGGGAGGACGGGGGAGGGGGTAGTTGTCAAGAGGTGAGTTGGACTGAGGAAGGGAGTGGTTGGTTCCTTAAATACACGGGGAATGTTAAGTTGTTAGTTAGAGCCGGATAGGTTTACAAGATAGAAAAGTGGGGAAGGCGGTTGAATGTGGTTGTAAGGGTAGGAGGGGTGGGTGACATGATATAGTTGTAGTTAGTTCGTGCAATGAAATTACCATAAAAATGTTGATGCCACAAGCAAGTGGGATATTATAAGTTAGGAAGTTAAGGAGAAGGGGGAGAACGTGTAGAGCTTGGCAGTGCCGTGGGGTAGTTAGCTAAGCGAAGTGAAGGGATGAGGAGGAGAGAGGGTGGTTACTGGGTGAGTGGTTGAGTGAGGCGTGGTAAAGGTGATGGGGGGTAGAGAGTACAGAGGGGAAGGAGGAGAGAGGTTTTTTGGGGGGTAGAGGAGGAGGTGTGGTGATGTGTTGGGAGTGAGGATGGGGAGGAGGTGGGGAGGTGGGGGGGGAAGGGGGGGGGTGACAGTGGACAAGACATAGTAGGAGACCAATAGTGGATACACGGTGCGACGTGGTATTGCCGCAAGATTGGGATTAGGAGGTAAGGTAAGAAAGTGGTTTTTAAGGTGAGACGAGATGGAGTGGTATTTAGGATAGTTGGGTTAGGTTAAGATATAGAAGATGAAAGGGGGAGGTTAAGGAAGGAATGAACCAGTGCGAAAGGACCGACGAAGGGAGGTGGAAGAAAAGGCAAAGATGTTTGTATTTGTATTGAAAAGAATGGAATTCAGGGCAGATGGGTAGGTGTTTGGCGGGTTTGGATAGGGAGTTAAGTTAAGTAGAGTAGGTGTGTGAGAGAGAGTTTTTGGATGGGTGGGGGAGTAATATGGGTTTGAGGCGTAAGGGGTTAATGAGAAGGTTAAGGGTTCGTGACAGTACCAGGGGAGCGTGGGCGATGGGTGGGAGAGGGGGAGGCTGAGGGCAGAGAGGAGAGTGAAAGCGAAGAGCATGCAGTAAGGGTAGTGTGGGTTTTAAGAAGTACGTGGGGTGAGTTTGTGGGGGGGAGAAGTGGTGAAGGGTAGAGCGTTGAGGTATGGTGGAATTGGGGAGGAGGGATAAGGGTGAGAGGGGGTGGATGAGGGGTGGTGTGGCACGGTGAGGGTGTTTGTTGTGTCAGAGAGGTGTGTGGGGGCGGAGGGGGAGTAGAGTAGTAAGGGAGTAAATGGTGTAAGAGGTGAAGGGATTATCCGGCACAATACGGGATATCATGGTGGAGGCCGGGGTCACTAGGTAACGGGTAAGAGTAGAGACCGCGTAGTGATGAGCTATGAAAACAAAAGTATGCGAGAGCCGCGGTTGTTGACATTAACAATTCCGAGTGGAGCTTTTCAGTATCATACAACTATATAGCGGTGGACATTTTAGATATTTGTTTGATACTAGACAGTATAAACATAACGGTTGCAATCCGGAATATTTTGTGATGTTGGCAAGATTATATCAGTGATTATAGGTCCAGTTGATAGACTGCATGGACTTTCGAGACGAGATGCTGACTAAAATGACCACTACATTTAATGTATAGATTTTAAACTAAATATTAATGTTCTTAAATCGTTTAACGTGTGTTCATGGATTTAGAATAGTTGTTGGAATAGAAGGGTATTGTATAGTACCGCGCAGAAGTATCGACATCAGCCTGCTTATCAGTTTATAGAGTTGCAATCTAAATGTGTCTGTAGTGTTAATAGGCGAATATGGCGTATTTTGTTG
>NWSH02000437.1:8529854-8564417 GCA_002382865.2 Heliothis virescens | reverse complement strand
TGTGTCGGGGGTTTTTTAAATTTTTAATTTAATTTTTATTTCATTCTTTTTATAGGTAGGTAGCCNTAATTATTTCTTACTTATCTACGATTTTTTTCATAAGTATCACATGCCTACCTTTTTAGGAGCGGTCCCCCAACGCGACGTATTTTTTATTATTTCTTACTTTTTAAAGGGAAATTAAGTTTTTGTGTCGGGGGTTTTTTAAATTTTTAATTTAATTTTTATTTCATTCTTTTTATAGGTAGGTAGGTCGGTCGGTACAAGTTGGTATTTTAATATACAAAGCTATTTGAGACCCCATCAATAATATACTCGATATCAATATACTCGATATTTGCCGACATTCGATTCATCTCCCCACTTTTACCCCCACAACTTTTCAACGGCTTAACCGATTTTGATCAAACATGTCTAAGAACACTCGCCCGTAAGTAACCTTTAATACAAAAAAAACTAAATTGAAATCACTGCATCCGTTCGGGAGTTATGATGCCACAGACAGACTGACAGACAGACAGACAGACAGACACGTCAAACTTATAACACCCCTCTTTTTTCGTCGGGGGTTAAAGAAACTTCTTTTTTACTCATAAGTTTAATCAAACAAACAAACACAAAGTTCAACGATTGCAACAGCTGTTATTTTAATGTGATTAAACTATTGAGAATAAACAAAAGTTTCTTTGGGAAAGTGGTGTCTAATCATAAGTATTACACATATACATTTACCATGAGTACGTGTTCAAGTATCGGTCACTAATTACCAGTCAACTATATATCTTAACAGAATGGATATAAAGTTAAAAAGACAATATCCAAGGTTGTATGTTTTTCTACAAACGATAAAACTGACATTGCAATTTCAACTTTACTTTTATAACTGCTAAGTAATTTTTTGCTCAAACATAACTGGCTCAGTTTTAATAACTGGACTCAGGATACCGCGACTTACGCATTGTTCTAATTTTAGCAGTAGGCTAGAGAACTTTTAAACAAAGTATTGATTTTGAAAATTACATTTGAATAAAAGTATGGGAGCAGTAGTATAGAAAGTCAATGAAAATAATCATGATACATTATACATGGTGGGTACCTGCGGTGGAATCTCCAACGTGAAGTACTGATTATCAGCGTCGGCACTAAGAAGGTCTATCGCCAACCAGGGCAGCGACCACACTTGAGGTTCTGGCCAGCAAGCAGCCTGGAACCAGTCAAATACGAACGTCACATACGAGGCTTACAGGACCAAAGCAGTTTCATTTAAAAACATATGAAAACTAATTCTACCAATATTATGAACGTGAAATTTTGTGAGGATTTATGTTTTTTACTCTCGCAAAAAACTACGGGACGGACTTTGATGAAATGGAACTTATATATTGGAATGACACAGGGTACTTTTATCCGAGTACAAGAGGTAATTTCCTCGAGAAGAAGACGAAACAGAAGGAAAACAGCAAAATTGATGAAATTGATAGTACCTATGTGAGTCACACAACATGCGCAGTTATGGAGCATGATTCAGAACGCCCATTTCGCGTCGACCAATCAGCGTCAAGCAACAATACTGCGAACGTGCTCAACGAATAGGTGACGCAACCATGTTCAGTGAATAAGACGGAGCAAAACTTTATATACAGTTAATTTATTGACGTATACAAAAAGGAGAACTAATTCGACGCATTATAACTATAACTAGCCGTTCTTTTATTATTAGATATTGAATTTTGACATTAGGTCTATATAAATTATGTCTCCAATCGCAAAAAAACGGATTTATAGAAACACGCAGTAAGGAAAGTAGACTGAGTCATACATTAACTACAATTTATTCATGGAATGAAAACTTAATTTTTGGGAAGTCAGTTACTAATGTTGAAATATTTACCTCTCTTCCATTCCAGAATTCATCCAATATCACTTCAGATTTTCGAAATTCGTTCTTGAGCTCATCGACAACCTGAAATAGATATAGTAATGAAGTAATAGATATATATATTACTTAATACTATAAATGTTTCACTTAATAGGACATTGGCGTTTATATTTCTAAGAAATGGCAATAAAGTGCACTTTCTTGTCATTTGTCACTTAATCAAGAAAAGTGGTGCCACTTATTACTGTTTTACTGATTTAATGCTAGATTTCATTCATGTATCATATTAAACTGAGTCAAGTAGGTATTCTTTAAGTGCGCAGTCTATAATATTTTATCAAATTGCTATCTAAGCACGCGATAAAACGATAACAATCTTATGTAGTAGTCTCTAAGAAAATAAATCCTATTACGTGGAAAAGCGCGTATTTGAAAATGACGGAAAACGCGTCAAAGGCTTCCATTACGCTCTCATCTAATTAATAAGTCAAAAATAAATTACCTGTCTAAATAACTTGTCAGGCAGCTTTATTTGAGTTGTTCCACTATCCACAATGCTCTTGACTGCGTTCAGTTTGACGCACATTTCTTCATCAAGATCCCTCACTGTATCTTGAACTTGGCCATCATTAGTTTCATTACTTTTCGTACTCATGACTCTGATAGCTATGACACCTACTTCGTACCAACGCTTGCGCAACACAGGTGTACGGAATGTTTTATTACGATTATAATTTCTTGTGCGGTCATCTGTAAAAGAAACAATCAGATATAGTTCTCCCCAGACTTTTTGTCGTCATGGAAGATTGCGCGAGTAAATGTGCAATAACCAATTCTAGGTAATTCATCAGTAGCTACCACTTGAAATAATCATAATACTCGTACATAGACGTGACATAAATATTTATCCACTTAAAACGATAACCAAAGATAAAACCTCATATAGGGCTACTTTCTAGTGGTATCATCATCAAAAGTCTAGCCTTTTCCTAACTATGTTGGGGTAGGCTTGCAGTCTAACTGGATTCAGCTGAGAACCAGTGTTTTACAAGGAGCGACTGCCTTTTTGATCTCCACAACCTGTAAACAAATCCTCCACAACAAATTGTACCTGGGCAACCCGATAACCCTTTAGTAAAACTGTTTGTCAGACTTTCCGGCTTCTGACTAACCGTAACGACTACCAAAGATGTTCAAATGACAGCCGGGACCCACAAATTTATCGCGCCTTCCGAAACACAGAAGAACTCATCATGACAAGGCGAGGACTCATCCACGGACCGACCGCACCAAACGTTGCTCAGCCTTATGATCGATCAGTCCGCGCGGCTTTGACTTAGCCATGATGTTGTATAACAAATCATAGAAAGAAATTTCCATTGCGATAAAAAAAATGTTGTAATTAGTACATTTGTTAGTGTACAACAATTTTTAGTGTAGAGTCTACACAATGAGTCAGTATAGTAAACTTCTTGACGTCACTGAACATTGCGCGAGTACGTAGCTGAGCAAAAACCAATTCTAAGTATCAGCGAGAGTGGGGGAACGATGTAGACACGTAGGCGCGTACTTGTGCGCAGAATTTAGTAACGGGTTTTCCCAACATTTCTGCGAGATTTCTACCACTTTTTGCGAGCAAGGCATTTAATATCCCACTTAATAGGTACTATGTGGTGGCTGTAGTACTGCAACCAGTTGGTCGCCAGAACCTCGATTGTTTTTCAGCAGGGTGCACCACGGGCAGGCGAGCTTAGCATTTGGCGCAGGATGACGTAGTAAATGTTTTTAAACTTTCGCGACTTGTACACATATTTTAAATAACAAACGGGTCTTACTTATTCGCGATGAAATTATAAAGATATACGATACATCTTTTCTCCCGATGATTCGAAAACCTTTATAATTTCATCACGAGTAAGACCCGTTTACTATATAAAATAGGATGATGTAGGTTTGCCCCCTTACACCCCAGCATCTCCGAAGCTGAAAATATCCCACACTGCACTCACCGACACGCATGCCCAGCGCGGTGAGTATGGGTAAATACACCAGCTTGGGGGAGGCCTTTGCCCAGCAGTAGACGTTTTTAGGCTGTGACGACGATGTTAACCCGTATATTAATACTAGCTTCAACCAGCGGTTTCACCCGCGTCCCGTGGGAACTACTCCGCGCACCCGGATAAAAAGTAGCCTATAGCCTTCCTCGATAAATGGGCTATCTAACAGAGAAAGATTTTTTCAAATCGGACCAGTAAGTTCCTGAGATTAGTGCGTTCAGCCAAACAAACTCTACAGATTTATAATATTAAAAATAGAATATTAAGTAATTATAAGTACATACCAACTACATTGAAATATCCATAATGTGTTGTATTTGTTGGGCTTATTGGTCCACATAGTTTCAAATAGAATGACACAGGCCTATTCAAATTACGGTCGACAGCGTCCAGCCAGGATTCCACTGAACCATCTTTACCCCAAGCTCCAACTGGCATATATGCCAGACCAAGAAGGCCCTGAAAGTTGTACATACACAAATTAGAAAAAATGTGATTATATCTTTTTAATGCAAATGAATGGATTAATGTGACAGTACAGTCTTCGTCAAGTAACTTTTTGAGAGTTGAAATAAAGTACACACTCAAGTTGTGTAAAATAAAAGTATCGTAATAAATTAAATGGCACAGTACATGGATTATTAGTATTACAAGCGATAGCAATATAAATAGAATGAATGACTGATGGCCGATGACGCGCGGCGCACGCGGCCGCCATCTAGAGCGGCCGCCATCTAGAACAGCCGCCATCTCAAGCTCTCTGGTTTTGACGTAAGCGCGTGTATAATTTTTCAGATTTTAGAATACTAGTGAATGCAAAGCAGTCAAATTACAAATACTTCCCCTTTTTATTATTCATCAACCTGATTTGAGTTATTGTAAGTTAAAGACTATGGATCCTGGCTCCCTATGACCGGGATGGTTAGATTTCTTTGGGACATTCAGCAATTGGTTAATATAATGATGATGACAGAGCAAAAATTAACTGACTGCTTCTCAATTAATGCAGTATTGCATCTTAATCCACAAGCCACTATTGTCAAATGAAACAAAATTGTATTCCCATATTATAATTAACAACAGAATCCGCTTACCTGCCATGCTGAGGCTTTAGTAAAGAAATCATGACTTTCTGTTATGAGTGCAAAGTCTGTGCGCACTTCTGGCAAGCCACTGAGGGAAGGAAACTGAATGAAGTCTGAAGCTAAGAGTCCTGTCCAATTGCCTTGCGTGTAGGCAGCTTGTATCTGTAAAGGTGCAACAGGTACTGTTTACATATTTGTAATAATTACTATTTTTAGTTTCTTGACACACCTAGAATAAGAAGAAAGTTTAAAGTGACACCGGTAATCAAAAAACTATATGGAAACTGGCTGTCCGAAACACTATGTGGAAATGGATATGGGCGTATGACGGAGCAGTGTGAGGATCAAGTTGTGGGGAAGGTTTTGAGCTGGAATGTGGAAGGCGATGACAAAAGAAACAATAGAGAGAATGTATGAAAGTCAATACAGCTTGAAAGAATGTTACCTATGGGATGACTGGAGATAGATTAGTATGGAAGAAGAAAATATGCGGCACCAACGGCAATGGAAAATGTATTTAATTTTATTTGTAAGCCAACATTCTTTATCAACTGGTGGGCAAGCAACCCCTGTGACATCCTTTATATAAGGAGTTCCTCTAGGTCTCAGTAGACACATTAACTTGAGGAGTACAGGTTCTGAGTGTTTGGTCTGAAATTAGAAGCTAAGAAAATGGATCGCCAGTATTAGTGAGAGGCATTATGTTCTCAGAAAATTGGGTTGTAGTGCTCAGGTAGGTTGTTACTCCATGTAAAGCACTAGTACTCAGCCGGGTCCAGCTGGACTGTAAGTGAACCCCAATATAGTTGCAGAAAAGCTAGGCAAATGTATTAATTTCTCAGGTATTGAACCTATATGTTGTAAGTACAGACGACAGCAGGTCAATGTATACAAATCTGTCAAATTTTACCAATCGAACATCAACCTACCTATAAAATCTATTGCAGAAATTTGACAGATTGTGGTAACTTGATGTGCTGTTCTCTGTACATATTGTGATTTTATAATAATGGTACCTCTGGGTGTGAATAAATAATATGAAGTATAATTACATTAGATTTTTATATTCTTACCTTATGTCCACTGTTGTATAGACTACTTGAATTTTCAGGATGAAAATATATATTGCTGTCTTCTCTTGCATAAGAAGCTATGGCTAGAGTTGTACTACCTGTATCCACTAACAATTTGAACTGTAAAAAAGAAACAATACTTCATATGCTAAATGATGGTTTGTTTTATAAAATCAGAACTATAAGATATTGCTACAATAGAATTAAGTTCTTTAAATAATAATACATTGTTTGATAATAATCAACATATTATTTTTTTATATTAGAGTTCTCATAATATTATTTAAAAAATGAATTAAAGATACAACCAGTGACCTTAATGCAATTATATTTACAACTGATACGACCTCCAAAGGTGGTTCAACCACCTTAGTTTGTAAATATGATCTAAAATTATTGGATACTGGCCAAAAATACAATTCAGGACAAAAACAATTTTGTTTACTGAATTTTTTATACATAGTATGATAAATACCTTTTGATGTGGATGTCCAAGATAAATGTCGATAGCATATGCTTCTCCAGCATCTCCGTACAAGTTTATTTCTTCAGCGAAACCATTTGTGAAACTTAATAGAATAATTTTTAAAATAATAAATATCACTGCCATTTTCATTAGCGAGACGTAAGAGTATTTTGGTTTCTTAAATTCCTTAACTGTTCAGAAGTTAGGTTCGCTTCTTTCTATTTAATTAACTAAGCACTTTTAGTTATTTAGAAATAAATATTTGCACTGATGAAGTTCTCCAACCAAACTCAAAGGTTTTTTGAGTGACGACAGTATGCTGATTGATTGTTATATTCAACTACTACTGTCAAAGTCACACTGTCACTACTGTCAGTATTTGTTAGTGTCATTTTAGTGCTACCAACTGAAAAAAACATTGACATAACAAACAGAATAATTACATAAAACGAAAATCATCATCTGCCATTTTATGTTCCCATACTGGGCTCACGCCTTCCTTTTTGTATATGATATTTTATTATTTTATATTAATGCTCAATCCTTCTCCGTGTGAGAGGAGGCCTGTGCCCAGCAGTGGGACGATAAAAAGGCTAGTAAAAAAAAAATTTTTTTGATAACAGTTAGGTTATCCCAGTAGGGAGCCCATTGAGCATGAATCCAAATTTGCACTTGGACAGTTTTCCTATTCGGATATAATCAGAATCATTCCCTGATCCCTGATCCACAACGAAAATCTGGGCGGTATGGTCGAAAGACTTTAGCCTGACGGACAAATAAAAAAAATCATCCACTGACAACAGAGCGCGCGCTTTTTCAACTGTCATTTATAATTTCAATATGTCAAAAGCGATGTGTTGCTTGACGTATGACGTGATGTGCAGAATGTGCTGTAAAAAGAGATAGCTTTATTGTGTTTAACGCATGTGCGAAAGAGATCAGTTTATATTTATGTTTAATACGCGCCGGTCCATACGGAACTCAGGATTGGCAATTCTGTTCTGTTTGATAAAATAACTGACTCGTGTGAACCGGTGATTTTACGACAAAAACATACATAATTTCAAAATTGTTAGAAGTGCATTGCAACTATGAGTCTTTGGGTGGATAAGCACAGACCGAGGGACCTAATGAAACTCGATTATCATAAAGACCAAGCTGTTCGATTGAAGAGTTTAGTTCAACAAAGTGATTTCCCTCATCTCTTGGTTTACGGCCCATCTGGAGCCGGTAAAAAGACACGCATAATGTGTTTATTACGAGAACTTTACGGTTCAGGTGTGGAAAGGCTGAGACAAGAAACAATGACGTTTACCACACCTTCCAATAAGAAGGTGGAAATCATGACTGTAAGTAGCAATTACCACATTGAAGTTAACCCTACAGATGTCGGAATTCACGATAGAGTGGTTATTATGGATTTGGTAAAGAATGTCGCACAAACCCATCAAATAGATTCCTCTGGGCAGAGAGAATTTAAAGTTGTCATATTGAATGAAGTGGATGATCTTACAAAAGATGCACAGCATGCTCTACGTCGAACCATGGAGAAGTATGTTGCGACATGTCGCCTAATACTCATTGCCAATTCTATTTCTCGTGTCATTCCAGCAATCAGATCACGTTGTTTGACTATTAGAGTGCCTGCACCAACAGAAAATGAAATAGCTTCTGTTCTTCAACTAGTTTGTAAGAAAGAAGGTTTGAATATCCCCCCAGAGCTTGCCCTCCGCCTTGCAAAAGCTGCAGATCGTAACTTAAGAAGAGCATTACTCATGTGTGAAGCTTGTAAGGTTCAGCAATACCCTTTCACAGCAGACCAAAAGATACCAGAGCCAGATTGGCAGCAGTTTATCAGAGAAACATCATCGTTGATACTTTCCGAACAGACACCAAAAAAGTTAGGTGAGGTCCGACAAAAATTATATGAACTGATTATACATGGAGTACCACCTGATATGATTTTCGGTGGCTTATTAAAAGAATTGGTAAGGAACTGTGATATGGCTATGAAGTGCCAAGTTGCCAGTCATGCAGCCAATTATGAACATAGAATGAGACTTGGGAACAAGCCTATTTTCCATCTTGAAGCCTTTGTGGCCAAATTTATGGCTATCTACAAGAAATTTGTGGAGGAATCATTAGGTGACGCTTTCTAAGGATTAAAATAAAATAAGATTGTGCCTGTTTGTTTTTAATAAATACCTAAATTCAATATTATTGTTGTTTTCAATTTTCATTCATAATTGCAGCACTATTTGTTAATTACATCGATCACACATTACTCATTGTAATATTTGTAATAATGTTTAATTGGTACTTTAGCTGAGAATAATCTAAAATTATCAACAATGGAATGCATCAATGCTGCGGTGATTTCATTTGAGAAGTGATCCAGGATTGCTTGCTTCTGCTGTAAGGCTTCATCAATTATGTAAGAATCCTCAGAATCTGCAAAGGAATTGAGAAATATTGATCAGGTATTTTAAAACAGTTGACCATACCTTGAGCTTTTGAGACCTTTTGAGTATTCAATCCTTTATAATTGTAATTATACATTTTTAGTAAAGCAGGTATGAATGTTAAAAGACAATACATTCAACTTATAAATGAGTGAAAATATCAATAACACTATTACATTGCCATTCATATAGGTATAGCTATTGAGAAAAGAAAATACTGAATGAACAACTAAGTACCTTATGTGGGTTGTATAGCTGTAGACAGAATCTCGATAAACAGATCTAGATACATCTGACCTACTTTAATATATATAAGGACATCTCTTAACCAACAAAAGAGAAACTTTAACACCCAACCTATTATTTTATTAGAGCAGGACTTATTGTAGACAGCTACACGAGACAATCAAAGGCAATTATTTATTAACTAACTAATGGATTATCCCTGTTCAGTGTTAGATTGAAGTCTAGACTAGATAACTAACCAGCCGATATTGGATAAGTTATTTAGGCTGAATGGTTCATTAGTGTTAGCTACACTAATGACACATATTTATTAGTAAGTACAGACGACAGCACATCAAGTTACCACAATCTGACAAATTTCTGCAATAGATTTTCAACCTTATCACAATAGTGGTAGGTTAATGTTTGATTGGTATTTACAGATTCGGGTACCGTGACTTGCTGTTGTCTGTACCTGCCTACTATTTTTTTTTTACTATATTAATCCGAAGAGTTTGTTTGAACGCGCTAATTTCTGGAACTAGGTAGGTACTGGTCCGATTTGAAAAGTATTTTTCAGTGTTAGATTTATCGAGGAAGGCTATAGGATTCTTTTTATCCGGGTGCCTCGAGTAGTTGCCATTGGACGCGGATGAAATCGCTGGCGGAAGCTAGTAACGAATACATTATTCACGTACCTACTTATCGCTTATTGCAGACTCCAGCATGTCAAGCTAATACAATCTGTACTTATTTCTTTAATAGATTTTCAAGTTTATCCATCTCTAATTTACCTGCCTGTAAGGTTCAATGTCGAACCCGAGACACCATAAACAGCACCCGCGCTATTCAAATACAAGACCAATAACAATTACAAAACAATAAATCATGTCTTACTTGGTTGCAAAAAATACGTCGGTATCCGCATATTCCTGACAGCTATCCTCTCTGGACCTATTACAATGTAATCCTCATTATCAACGCCCCGCAGTATGTTTCCAATATAAGTTATGTTGCTCTCCGCGCCATCTGAAATTTAAAACGATATTTTACGTGGACAGTCCGAATCTACCAAAACTGCTCTTAACTGCAGTTAAACAAAGTTTAATTGCATGAGACGGGCGAAACGATGTTACCGATCTGGTTATATCTGGAACTTAGTTTGTTTGGACCTGCAGTGTCGCAGGTGTTTTGGTTTTGGTACCAATAGACTAACTTAACTATAGATAGGCACCTATTACTTACCTGTAAGGTACCTATCTAAAGTTATTAACAAATAGGTTTCACAATTACATAAAGGTAATGTTGACTTACGAATATCCATAGTTATGTGTGCGTGGTGAGGTTCTGGTCTTCCAGCTACTTCCATACTTATTTGGCCTGTCAAATGCAAGTCACTACTGAATATGACGCCACTTTTGCCACCTTCCAAGTTAAATCTGGAAAGAAACAATATGCAGAAATCAATTTTAACAATATAAAAATGACTAAAATAGAAAAAAAAGTTTTGGAGATGCTGGGATTTGAACCCAGGACTTTCAGCATGCGAAGCAGACACTCTACCACTGAGTTACATCCCCGACATGCATAACCAATAAAAGTGTCGATTTATAATCAACCGTAGTAGGTCCCTCAGTTATTTTTTTTTCTGCATTCACCTAAATTACGTTACCGTAACATAAGTAAATTTAAAATTTTAAGGAAAAAATATTATTTATCTACCGGTATACCTAAGTAAATTCTGTAATAATAATGATTAGTANCTACAAGTATGCGCCCGACCCAGTTCTCGAAAATGACCATGTCACGTTGTACTGGGATCGATCTATCATCACTGACAGGACTATTGTAGCCAATAAGCCTGATATAGTGGTGATAGATCGATTAGCGCGCCGCGCGATGATAGTCGATGTCGCCGTTCCGCATGACGAGAACCTCGTGAAAGCTGAGAAAGAGAAACAAATTAAGTATCTCGACTTAGCGCACGAGGTTGTTGCCATGTGGAATGTCGATACGGCTGTTATTGTGCCGATAGTCGTTACGGCCAATGGCTTAATAGCCAAGAGCCTCGACCAACATCTCATGAGGCTCTCGTTAGGCGGCTGGGTCAAGGGGCTGATTCAGAAGGCGGTACTCCTTGATACGGCGCGTATTGTGAGGAGGTTTCTGTCTCTGGGACCCTAACCACCGGTACCTTGGACCCTGTGCCCGATATCGGTGGCCACCTGTTTTTTATATTTTTAAATGTTTTTATATTCTTTCTTTTTTATAATTATATTTAAAAATGTAAAAAATATGTTTGCAAATAAATAAATGGAAAAATGATTAGTATACCTCCTTTCCATGAGTTTCGTCCACCTGGCGCCAGTAACGTTGACCCTTCTTAGGGAAAATGACGTGTGCAGTTCTGGCAAAGCTAAGGCCACACTATTTATAATGGCGGGGTCCACAGGCTGCATACCGAAGTGGCCGGAGTCCATTAGAAAAAAGAAAGTCCTGAGACTGCGGCGAAGGCAGTCGATGTGGTCAGCTCTGCACGCGGGAAATGGGAGCGGTGGCACTAGAATGAAATAAAAAGTTATGTTAGGTTCCCGACAACCAGTCTTACCAAGGGGTGCCAGGCTGCCCGGGTAACTGGGTTGTGGAGGTCAGACAGGCAATCCCTCCATGTAAAACACTGGTTCTCAGCTGCATCCGGTGAGATTGGAAGCCGCCCCCAACGTAGTTGGGAAAAGGCTAGGCAGGTGATGAGGTACATTGTTATCGAATAGGTAGCTACTTCATTCGTGTTAAGTGCCGCCAGCACATCAACCTACTTACCTCAATTTGACAAATTTCAATGGATTTTCAACATTATCGCAAAAGTGGAACGTTAATGTTTGATTGTTGAAATTTGATAGATTCGGGTAGATTGATCTGCTGACATCGGTGCCTAAGTGGTACATACCAGACTGGTTTTATTAATAGGTATTAATAGGCTTAAAAATCTCTGTTTATAAGTACCTATGTAACTATTGATAAGCAAAGCTCTAGGTAGGTAGGGATAAGTCACCCTTCGTCTCAATTTTCTTGATTGGATTGAAATGGTTTCAATTGAATTCTAATTCAGTACGATTAAACCTATATTTGATTGCCAAAAACCTACCTACGTAAAAAAAGTAATTTGATGTTTCGTAGAACATAAAAAAGTCCGCAACATGGCAACAGACTATCAAACATCTGTTCTGATGATTTTTCGGTCGTAAAATTTTATATCATTTGAGCCATCAATCAAATCATAAATGAAATTGCTTTTCCTGTTTCCCGTTATAACATAATCTATGTAAGTAAGTATAGTGGGTACTTATTATGTTTAGGAAAGTCATCACGTAACACATTTTTCAATCCATTTTAGTAGATTTTAACCTCTACAAAGTCGAGTATTCTAAGTAGGTATATACGAATGTGGACTAATCGCGGATTTCTATAAAATCATGAGCCTTTTTATCGTCCCACTCTCAATGCGTGTTGGTGATTTCAGACTTTATAGTCCAGTTTCCTCGAGATGTTTTCTTTCATCTTTAATCAGTCATTGCTGTCCAAGATAGACTTAGAAAGTACATAGGTACAAAGTTAGAAAAGTTGCATTGTTAAGTACTTGCTTGACCTGGAATCGAACCCACCACCGATAAGTACTCGTGAGATTGGTGCTTTACCCATTAGGCCTACACTACATTTTACCGGATTTATACAAACAAATTCTAATGTACCTGCTTACTTAGGTACTAGGTAGGTACGTACCTACTAGAGATCAGAATTTGCTGTTCATTGTATGGGCTAATGCTAATCTCAACTCAAGCACTTAACTAAGCAATTGCCAGATATATTGATTATAGAAATTCGCTCTCTAAGAGAACTGCTGGACTGAAGAAACATACTCACAAAGTTTTTAAATCCTTCAGAAGGTACAGACAACAGTAGGTCAACGTACACGAATCTGTCAAATTTTACCAATCGAATATTAACTTTCAGCTGCTGTGATAAGGTTGGAAATCTATTTCAGAAATTTGACAGATTGTGGTAACTTGTTTGCTGTCATGTACCTATACGTAGGTAGCTATAGCAAATTTAATGGACTGCATTCTAAAGACTCATTATCCTCACACTGAGGACATTTCAAAAAGGTTTTGTTTATTTTATTTTAGTAGGTATACTTCAATTAATTTTTGCGAAACTTTGCAGATCGTGGAAGGAGATAAAAAACGAAACACTGGCTATATTTTTCATGTTGGACATTAACATTTGTCTTCAAAGAATTAAACATAAACAGTATTCTTTTTTTATTTAAAAACTCAGAATTGCCTGTGAAGATTTAAGTACGAAATGGACGTTACATAAATGTTTAAAGCATATTGCCTTCGTTTTCGATGCATAACACATCCAAGAATTCTTCAAGCAGGTGTGGGAGATAATTCCTACATGAAAGTTTATAGGGGTCATACAAAAACCTACAGGACCAAAGGTACCTATTTGAGAGTACCTATAAACTGTGGGTCATGAAATTTTGGGGTTCTATTATCGAACTTAGGTGTGATATCGAA
Source organism: Heliothis virescens (assembly GCA_002382865.2). Taxonomy (NCBI): domain Eukaryota; kingdom Metazoa; phylum Arthropoda; class Insecta; order Lepidoptera; family Noctuidae; genus Heliothis; species Heliothis virescens. The sequence continues at coordinate 8,550,590 of NWSH02000437.1, read as the reverse complement.
GTTAGATAGAAGTTATATAAGGTACCTATTATATTTTCGAAAGTAAGTAGCAGTTACGATTCCAAAAATTACTACTTACTGAAGATTAATTTCGGTAAGGACTGTCATTTTACCGAACTTGGGAACTCGAAGTAACCAAACAATTAGGCATAAGAGTGGGAGAAAAATAAACTTCTTTAAGTAGGAAAGAGACGTATAAATTCCTAGCCGAGGTTATTGACCTGTTTCAGTACTTGGTTGAATAGTTCTTTTTAAAAACAAAATAATTTATTCTTCCTGTTTCTTGTTCAAAATTAAAAGATCAAGGTCTGATAACTCGATCGCGTAGCTTTTACTTTTATAAAACTGCATGAGAATGTTTTGATGATCTTTGTTATGATGTTAAGTTCCTGTTTTAAGAAAATGTACAGAGAATCTGTCAAATTTTACCAATCGAATATTAACCTTCCGCTATTGTGATAAGGTTGAAAATCTATTGCAGAAATTCTTCTGTACTAAAATGCAGTTATACTCATAATTTCAAAATTGGATTAAAAAATCCAGAAGCTTAAGTAACTTGATTTGACTCTGCAAATTAAGATAATAATTAATTTAGGTCTTTTTATTACATGATAGGTGAATATTACATAAGTTATTTTAATGTTAGAGATATTTCGTGACACTTACTTTTTAAAACCTTATCAATCTTTATGGTTATCATTGCTTGTTATTACAAAACTACGTTAATTAAAAAAAACATAATGTCGTTACATTAAGTATAATTTAAGCTTGACATAATAAGGCTATAGAGGTTTACGGGTTTTACTTTGAACTTAGTTCTTAGTGTGAAAGAGAACTAAAAATCCATACATTTATTTTCCTAGTTAGGTAGATACTTTCACTGAATGTCATGTTACCTACTTATCGGCGCCTTACAGTAAAAGCCTCGTAAGTATGTGTAAAAAAACGTAACTTTCCAAGAGGAATAAGGATGTACTTAGCGACTTAATTAAAAAAAAAACACAATGAAGAAAATTACCAAAAATTGCATTTCTAGGTTTCCAATCATGAATTAACTTGTTAAAGTATGTAAAGTTAATTAATGACCAAGTCCCGGTTTCTGCTATAGGTGTCCCAAGGGCACTTCCAGAAAAATGCATTTGTTTTTTTCATCTATCTACACTGTTTCAACAATTTTTCAGTAAAAACTTACTAAACAAAGAAACATTCGCTGTTTGTTTGCGAAGCTAGAAGAAGCTAGGGAAACAGATAAACAAGTCTAACGCTGGAGGCTTTTAAAACGTTGTGTTGTTTCAATTAGTTGTTTGAAATCTAAGTAAAATAACTATTTGTCTTACATTATACTAGGTTTGGTCTGCGAGCAGTTTCGTTCGCTTCTTGAAGGAACTAGGTACCTACTTGCCGAAGCTTATGCCTTTTCAGGCTCTACAAATCTAAACTATCATCATCTGCCTAGCCTTTTCCCAAACAACGTTGGGGTCGGCTTCCAGTCTCACCGGATGCAGCTGAGAACCAGTGCTTTACATGGAGCGACTACCTGTCTGACCTCCACAACCCAGTTACCCAGGCAACCTGGCACCCCTTTGTAAAACTGATTGTCAGACTTTCTGGCTTCTGACTACTCGTAACGACTGCCAAAGATGTTCAAATGACAGCGTAGACGCCACCAATTTATCGTGCCTTCAAACACGGAAGGACTCGTTATGTCAAGATGGTCACCCATCCACAGACCGACCGCGTCAAGCGTTGCTTAACCTTATGATCGATAGATCCGCGTGGCTTTGACTTAGCCACGAGCTAAGTATCGTGTACAGATTTTCATTCAAATCGGTTTAGTCATTATTTATGGCGTGAAAGCGCGATTCTGAAAGATGATCACTAATATTAGGTATTAAGCTTTTTTATATTATAAAGCTTTGTTTCTTAATCTCAGGAGCTACTGGCCCGATTTGAAGAAGTATTTTACTGCTAATAAAGCTACTTTTTATTTGGGTTCGCGAAGTACCTAGTTTCCATGGGACGTGAGTGAAACTATAGGCCGTGGCTAGTTTATAATATTAGTAAGGATTAAGTCTCATTAAGCCATTTAAGAGCATCCCGATGTGACCATCCAGTACTCTAAATAACTATGTCTGGTCACTTGATCCCATGACCTCTAGCTGAGTCTGGTCTAATAAAAGGAAAATAATTCATTCTTTTTGTATTCGTTTTTCAGATATGGCTAATATTTACATACAATCCAAATAACAAATAGACTAGTTGTAAAAATAAATGGGATGGCAAAGATCCGAGACACACATTTCATTATTTAGGTCGAGACCTAAGTATCGAGATCTAAATATTCTTGCTAGATATGCTATAGTACTTACTTATAGATGCTGTACAAAACGGTCAAAATAAAAGAAAGGATTCCTACAGACGATTTTTTTTGATTATTCTGGAGACCCGTCTACGTATTTTTTAATAGTTCCCATTTATAACGTTTATTGTTAGACGCTGAACAAAATGATTGGATTTATGTTACTTTCAAAATTTTACAATATATCACTAGATGTATAACAATTTAGAAAACACAGAAGAGAAGACAAATTTTCTAATTCAGGACCTCTGGATTACATGTTATCTATTAGATAATTTACACAAATAAAGTCTTAAGATCCATTTTTGATTGAGGGCGAAGAAATTAATGCTTTGGGTTTTCTAATTATTCGTTCTGTAATTATTTCCAGTACAGTAGTAATTAATACGCTATATTCTCCTTATAACAGCAAATCAATTACAAAACAAATACCGCAAACCCATCCTTTTATATCCGCACAAAATGTCACAACAATGCCAAAACATACTCACTTGGGTCATAACTCTTTTGCGCTATCTGACCGTCACAATACAATAAAGTTTGGAGCACAAGTACCACACAAAAAGGGAAGTGCACACGACCGAGTACCATCTTGCTTGCACTAATAACTGCGAAGAAAAGCTTGTTGTTACGACCAACGTTTTATATACTGAGTTTATTTTCTCAAAAACAAAAAAACCGGATTGAGATCGCTGGAGCGAATTTTAAGGCGAGTTTACACATGCATTGTATTTTGACCCGTATTTGTTGATTCTGCCGTGAATAAAGGTGCTAAATGTTATTTTTTTAATTTTACAGCTTTTTAAGGCTTTTATATTGAATAAAATTTATTGTAAGTAGTCTGCACTCCGCAATTGTTTCAAGACCACTACCCTGCGAAGTATACCTAATTGTGTCTATTTAATAAGACTAGAAGGGAACATTGGAAATAAAACATGGTTAACAATAACATTTTACACAATTGTAATTGAGTGTAAATATTATAGTTTTATAAAAAGTGAGATAAAATATCATATGGTTTACTGTTATTGTTACAATTTCAAATCACTATTCAATTAAACAATTATCTGTTCCCTACATAAAAGGTTTAAATAGGAGGTGATTGATATGTATTTGATTATTGTTTAAGTATAATCTTATGTTGGTGGAAGTTGGACTCAATAGCCTGGTTGATCAAATTGTATGTATATAGTTAGCCGTAAATGCTTATTTGATGGTAGAGAAAATTTAAATGGCAATAGTTTTACACTTATTAGTTAACTAGATGTTTCCCCGTGCTTTCACCTGCGTCTCCGGTGAACTTATTCCCGTATCCGGACAAAAGATAGCCAAAGTTAATCGGGGGTAGTCTAGCTTCCCAATAGAGAAATAATTTTATAAACCGGTTAAGGCGTGTTGGATCGTTTAGGGCACAAACAAACAAAAAATATTCCCTATTTAATAATAAATAGGGAATATTTTTTGTATAAACTACTCTTTATATTAGTTGATAATTGCTTGAGTAGATAAGTGTACCTTATTTTATTTTCACACGTCCTAGGTTCTCGTTTATTAATAGGTTTATAGTACCACAAAGATCTGCTATAAAATAACATACACGCTGGATGTGCCACCTATTCAGTAGGGTAGAGAACTAAAAATAAAATGAGAGCATCCATTTACAAGGCCACCTCTTTGAAATAAGAAATGAACGATGTTAAGACGATGCTTCGTAACTTGTCTGCAAACCGATCAAACTTGAAACTCAATAAAATCGCTGGAAACAGTCTTTGTTCGCCAAAAGATACGCTGACGAGAAAAAATGACGCGTTTTACTATTTCCTTCACCCTTAATTAGGTTTGCGGCTTCTTGATAAATGATCTGTGCAAATTTAATGATCTGCCTTTATGAAAAATTTGTACCCGATGAACAGACAACGGGACTTTTTGTTCCGTGAATCGGATTAGCTTCAAACATTAGCTGAAATCCATATTCTGTCTATCTCTGGATTTGCTTACTAAAGATAGAATTTTGACATTAGCCCCATACAAGTAATGTCAAATTCCTATCTCTGGTAAGCAAATCCAGAGTTAGATAGGGTATTGGGAACGGCCGTAAGTGGATATATTTGAACCAGATAGTATATAGGCTAAGTTTTTTGGACTAATGTTAAATCCTGATCGTGGTTGTGTATATGTTACGGCTAATACCCAAAGCGCGGCTGCACCTAGTTTTAGCCGGTTAGAACTAGGTGTAGCCACTTACTCTTGGTTAAACCTAGTACACGCCGATTATTTTCGGGTAAAACTAGGTCTAGCCTTCATCATGCCGGCTACAACTAGGTTCGGCCATTCCCTGTTGTATAAAACTAGGTCTGTTCGATATTATTCCAGCTAGAACTAGGTCCAGACTAACCCTGTTGGATAAAACTTTGTTGGATTGTCTATAAAATAACTTCTTCATATGTTAGAATTAATTTCATATACTTGGAAAAAAAAGAAGTGGTACCTACTGGCTACTAAAGAAACCTTGAAAATCACAGAGAATCTCTTTTTTGTTTCGCTAGAACATGCTTCACCACGATAGGTTCAATAAACTCATAAAATAAATACTACAAAGCTGACTCATAACTAGAGCGCTGTATACCATATCATTTACTTCCTGACAGCACCAACCTTTAATGTCAGACATAAATCTATTATTACTAATATTATAAACTCAAAAGTAACTCTGTCTGTCTGTCTTTCTGTTGGATTTTCATGGCAACTTATGGAACCGATTTAAATGAAAGGACAGGGACAGAATACACCCAGCTAAACCAGCCATATAACTAGAAACATATTACAAAAATAAGCATTTTATATTATGACGAGATAAAAAAATCTATCCAGGAGGTCATCGGATGATCACCAAATATTCTACATAAAAAAAGTAACATAAGTATATCCCTTCTCAGACTCAATATCTAGAGTATCTGTGTAGAGACAAAACTTTACCAATCGAACATAAACCTTCCACTATTAGGATAAAGTTGAAAATCTATTGAAGAAATTTGACAGATTGAGATGATGAGCAGGCGTCTGTACACAAATATTCTAGAGTTAAGGTCTAAGAAACTTCATAGGCTAGTTTTTAACCATCTGCGCAATTCCGATATATGGGTGAAACCGTGGGAACAGCTAGTATAAGATAAATAAAACAAATAGATATGCATTTTAATTACGTAGTTCAGACAACCTGTGTTGTAGAGCTGTTTAACGAGTTTTTAAATGTTTCGGGAGCATTGATATTGATATTGCCCTTTATACAAAGTGCATATGAGTGCACGGCATGGTCGCATGGATTGAAATGAAGCTATACTAAATATTCAACGTTTTGTCCAATTCTTGGTAAAAGTGTTGAGGCTCCGAAACTGCGAGTACAAAACTGCCTTATAGTCCGTTCACATAAGCCAATAAGTAAAATAAATAAGATTTTTGAAGTACTTAACTTAAAGTTAAAAAACCGGCCAAGTGCGAGTTGGACTCGCGCGCGAAGGGTTCCGTACCAAGCTGTAGTTCCACGCTTGAGTAACAGATGGCGTTGTATTCAAATTGCACTGTCTTTATAATTTATTGTATGGGGACCCCCCTTAATATATAACTTTTTTTAATTTTCAGTATTTGTTGTTATAGCGGCAACGAAAATACATCATTTGTGAAAATTTCAGCTTTCTAGCTATCACGGTTAATGAGATACAGCGTGGAGACAGACAGACAGACAGACAGACAGACAACGAAGTCTTAGTAATAGGGTTCCGTTTTTACCCTTTGGGTACGGAACCCTAAAAAACAACCAAGTGCGAGTTGCATGCGCGCATGAAGGGTTCCGTACTTTTTAACATTTTTACATTTTTCGGGCAGCAAAAGATAACTTTGTTTTTCATACAAATATATGAATAACAAAGTTATAATTTGCGGTTTCACGTTTATTGTATGGGGACCTTAATATATATTTTTTATAGCGGCAACTGAAATACCCATTTGTGAAATTTCAGCTTTCTAGCTATCACGGTTTATGAGATACAGCGTGGAGACAGACAGAAAGACAATGAAGTCTTAGTAATAGGGTCCCGTTTTACCCTTTGGGTACGGAACCCTAAAAAATGAGTCCCTAACAAAGACCGAAAAAAATGCTTGAAAAGAGGTAAACATTTACGAGATGGTAAACCAACATTGTTAGTATTTTCTTGCTTTGACTGCATAACTGTTCTGGGGACTTACCTCATACAATTAGTAAGCGACTGGTTGTTGCCCAATTAAGTCAGTAACAATTTATCATCGTGATTTTTCTTCTGAAATTATATACAATATACATCTCTTTGGCCTTCGTCCTTTATTGTAAGGTATTCCCCAACTTCATCGCTTCCTACTGGTAGTTTTTTTTCTTTTTGAATATAATTGACTCTATTCTTTTTGGGCTGCGTTTGCCCTTATATCGCACAGTAGGTAAACCTTCCTGTACAATTATTCAATAAAAAAAGACTGTGTATTTGTTGAATACAAATTGCACATGAATCATTAAACATATCGACTATGCAGTTGTAGGTATTTAAATAATACTTAGCATCAATAAATGAAAACTAAAATGTGGACGAATACGACAGTTTATTGCAGTTTCTAAACAATTGCCAAACACACAATAAGCCTATCGTTTCACCAAAGTTCGTCGACTGTACGCAAAGCTTTTCATATCATATACTTACGCAAGAATTATTGCATGCCTTTGTTGTCTTAGACATAGGGCTGCCACACCAACATACGAAAGAAAGAAGAATATATTCTTTGCAAATTTTAAAATTCCGATATATTCTTTATCATTTTATTTATTGGCTTAATAATTATTAGACCCATTTTAAAGAAGAGGAATTCCTAACTACTCAGGATTTTTTTCATACTTTGGTCTGTTCAGTAATGTTAGAAAGTTTTTACCGAAAATTTATCTCGCTGTATAATTTTACATAATCAGTTTTGTCACTTGATATAACAGCCCCAAAGCTGCTTCTAATACCTTCTACAGGTACTTTTTCTATAATCCGCAACACAGAATCTAGATTAAGCTAGCGAGTTCTAGACTTTCTCTTATATTTTTGGCCGGCAACCCTATGAAATGCTAATGGTTTTTTTTTTATTACTTTATCAACAATATACTTCGATGATGCTGAAGGAATTTGAATATTTTATGAGATAATGTCTAAATGGATTTATTTTTTCTTAGCATATTTTTATAGTTTTTTTCTTATCGATGGGTCATCAGATGAACCCTTCCCGCTGTGGGTGACAGCATGAGGGAGTGTCAGACTTTTACTGACTAGAACCCACTGATGAGACTAGATTGTAAATAGGTTGAAGAAGCGAAAGCAAGTAAAATAAATAGGTCTTATTGCAGTAGAACAGTGCTAAAAATAAGGTTTATTTGTGAATAATTCTGTTTTTTTTATGCTTTACTTATTCTGGATTCCGAAGAAAAATATAAGGTTAAATAAAATGTGGACGGCCTTGTTTATAAAATCAATATTGTTGTTAAATACTTCTCTCCTCTTACAAAATAAAATACTAATATCTTGGCGCTTGCTAATGAGCTGACTGTGTTTGTTCTGACAAAGCAATGCAAATTCTCGTAAATAGGTCGCGGAAATTAAAATAGATGACTAAGGTTTTATTCTTCATTCAGTGAAGATATAATCTATACTAATTTATAAAGCTGAAGAGTTTGTTTTTTTGAACGCACTAATCTCAGGAATTCGATCCGATTTGAAAAATTCTATCAGTGTTAGATAGCCCATTTATCGAGGAAGGCTATAGGCTACTTTTTATCCGGGTGTGCCGAGTAGTTCCCACGGGACACGGGTGAAACCGCTGGTAGAAGCTAGTAAAATATAATCATCGTTAATATTATCCATGTAGGTTTTTGTAAGATGACTATGAAAATACTCGTGAGTGCCAGTACTTAGTACTGGACTTATCGGAAATATTTTGCATTGTAAAAAATCGATTTGGTGTCCGAAAGCGGATTCTTTTCCCTATGTCAGTAAACTTCCTTTTTCTAAGACCCAAGTGCACTGACAACATGAAAGTCCGATGTTTTTAAACAACNCGTTTTACCCTTTGGGTACGGAACCCTAAAAAATGAGTCCCTAACAAAGACCGAAAAAAATGCTTGAAAAGAGGTAAACATTTACGAGATGGTAAACCAACATTGTTAGTATTTTCTTGCTTTGACTGCATAACTGTTCTGGGGACTTACCTCATACAATTAGTAAGCGACTGGTTGTTGCCCAATTAAGTCAGTAACAATTTATCATCGTGATTTTTCTTCTGAAATTATATACAATATACATCTCTTTGGCCTTCGTCCTTTATTGTAAGGTATTCCCCAACTTCATCGCTTCCTACTGGTAGTTTTTTTTCTTTTTGAATATAATTGACTCTATTCTTTTTGGGCTGCGTTTGCCCTTATATCGCACAGTAGGTAAACCTTCCTGTACAATTATTCAATAAAAAAAGACTGTGTATTTGTTGAATACAAATTGCACATGAATCATTAAACATATCGACTATGCAGTTGTAGGTATTTAAATAATACTTAGCATCAATAAATGAAAACTAAAATGTGGACGAATACGACAGTTTATTGCAGTTTCTAAACAATTGCCAAACACACAATAAGCCTATCGTTTCACCAAAGTTCGTCGACTGTACGCAAAGCTTTTCATATCATATACTTACGCAAGAATTATTGCATGCCTTTGTTGTCTTAGACATAGGGCTGCCACACCAACATACGAAAGAAAGAAGAATATATTCTTTGCAAATTTTAAAATTCCGATATATTCTTTATCATTTTATTTATTGGCTTAATAATTATTAGACCCATTTTAAAGAAGAGGAATTCCTAACTACTCAGGATTTTTTTCATACTTTGGTCTGTTCAGTAATGTTAGAAAGTTTTTACCGAAAATTTATCTCGCTGTATAATTTTACATAATCAGTTTTGTCACTTGATATAACAGCCCCAAAGCTGCTTCTAATACCTTCTACAGGTACTTTTTCTATAATCCGCAACACAGAATCTAGATTAAGCTAGCGAGTTCTAGACTTTCTCTTATATTTTTGGCCGGCAACCCTATGAAATGCTAATGGTTTTTTTTTTATTACTTTATCAACAATATACTTCGATGATGCTGAAGGAATTTGAATATTTTATGAGATAATGTCTAAATGGATTTATTTTTTCTTAGCATATTTTTATAGTTTTTTTCTTATCGATGGGTCATCAGATGAACCCTTCCCGCTGTGGGTGACAGCATGAGGGAGTGTCAGACTTTTACTGACTAGAACCCACTGATGAGACTAGATTGTAAATAGGTTGAAGAAGCGAAAGCAAGTAAAATAAATAGGTCTTATTGCAGTAGAACAGTGCTAAAAATAAGGTTTATTTGTGAATAATTCTGTTTTTTTTATGCTTTACTTATTCTGGATTCCGAAGAAAAATATAAGGTTAAATAAAATGTGGACGGCCTTGTTTATAAAATCAATATTGTTGTTAAATACTTCTCTCCTCTTACAAAATAAAATACTAATATCTTGGCGCTTGCTAATGAGCTGACTGTGTTTGTTCTGACAAAGCAATGCAAATTCTCGTAAATAGGTCGCGGAAATTAAAATAGATGACTAAGGTTTTATTCTTCATTCAGTGAAGATATAATCTATACTAATTTATAAAGCTGAAGAGTTTGTTTTTTTGAACGCACTAATCTCAGGAATTCGATCCGATTTGAAAAATTCTATCAATGTCAGATAGCCCATTTATCGAGGAAGGCTATAGGCTACTTTTTATCCGGGTGTGCCGAGTAGTTCCCACGGGACACGGGTGAAACCGCTGGTAGAAGCTAGTAAAATATAATCATCGTTAATATTATCCATGTAGGTTTTTGTAAGATGACTATGAAAATACTCGTGAGTGCCAGTACTTAGTACTGGACTTATCGGAAATATTTTGCATTGTAAAAAATCGATTTGGTGTCCGAAAGCGGATTCTTTTCCCTATGTCAGTAAACTTCCTTTTTCTAAGACCCAAGTGCACTGACAACATGAAAGTCCGATGTTTTTAAACAACTGTTTACTTTGATACATGAAAATTCTTAGAAAACAGTAATTGTTTAAAAAAAAATGACGTTTGTGTCGCCGATGTACTTGGGCCTAAGGTACCTAACTATTTATTCTACAGGTCCCAGTACCAAAAAGTATATCAAAAGAAGTTTTGTTTTTATACCTGGCGAGAATTTTCTTCGAGTTTGATTAAATTATAATTCCAATTTCCGTCTTAGTGAGAAATAAAAATGTCTTCAATTTTTCTTTGAGTATCCTCGCGTTTTGTGGATACTAAGGCCCAGTCCGCACAGCGAATATTAACCGCGCGAATTTTTTCTCGCAATTCTGTAACACATTGAATACAATAGAAGTATCCGCGCGCGGAATAAAAATCTCTGGGTTTTGATGCAAATTTCACGCGATGCGGCGCGGATTTATTTCCGCGAATGTTTTGTACGGTATGGAGTAGTATGACTATGACAAATATCGCGCGGAATTTAATTCGCTGTGCGGACAGGACCTAATGTGGTTGCGGAATAAAAATCGCGCAAATCCGCGCGAATAAAATTCGCGCGGTGAATATTCGCTGTGCGGACAGGGCCTAACACAGAGCTTGTAGAATTTATTCTACTGAAACTTTGAAAATGATTAATGAAGTTTGTGGCTATACAAAGAACTTACCGGTATTGCCTTTGTGATTATAATTTGTATTCACTGATATTGCGAAAATCTTAAATTATTCTTATAAGCAGATGACTGCGATTTTTTAAGTGACGGATTTTAATAAGTATTAATTGAGTTACCGGGGTCATTGGTCATTACAGTAAGAGTAATAAATATACCTTTTTAATTTAATAAATAAGCATTGATTGGGGATGCTTTTAGGTCAGATAGGCAGTCGCTCCATGTAAAACACTGGTTCTAAGCTGCATCCGGTTAGACTGGAAGCCGACCCAACATAGTTGGGAAAAGGCTAGGCAGAAGATTGGGGAAGTATTTAAGTATTAAAGGTACTAACAGATAGGCATAAAATAAAGAATAAGCTGGAATTAATTCTGAGAAACGTGTGCTCTGTTTTATTGAGTTTCATTTCAGAGGAAACTTTGTTGCAGAGAAATATCGAACAGATAATTATGAAATTCAAGATTATTGGAATTATGTGTTTACTTCAAAGAGTTTTATTACTTGGAATATATTGCTAGCATATAAGGGATTAGCTAGGTATAAAAAATACTGTATTATAGATTTATTTTTTTCTTAAGCAATTACTTTTTCTTTTACCAGTAGTTTTTATTTACATATATTTACAACATTCTAAAAAAAACTTAAAACTAAAAACTAAAACTAAAAAGCGTCAAAGAATTCCTCCCCGTCGCTGTCGACCGGGAGCGTGCCCAAAAGGCTGGCAGCATTGCCACGCTGGATGGCAATGCTTAGTCTTGTTTTATTTTATTTATAAATTACTTTTTCTTGTTACGATACCGGTGGTGAGTAGAAAATTTACCGCTTGTTAATTGTATTTGCCGATACAAGAGTGGGTTACCATCATGTACCTTTTATTATTTTCAATAGTTGGTATGTTACAACATAACTACGATCACAAAATGTTTCAATTTCGAGATGCACTCGTATGATTTCACATGATATATGGTTTTGCAGATTGCACTAACGGGGTGTCAGCTAGAAACCGCTGTGAATATACGTATTTTGACAGTTATTGATAGATAGAACGCCATTTCAGTTATCCCAGAATTTCTAGAGAACACACATGCTTCAATTCTGGAGTGTTTGCTGATTTGGGAGAATAACTAAGTATAGATATCCTAAACTTTGTCTGCATGCGGGTGAGGCCAGCTGCACGGACGCAAGAAGGTTCTAATCTAAATATTCGAAGTTAGCGGAATTCTAATTAATCTTCCGTGTCAACCCGTTTGAAAGCGTCGAAGCGAGCAAAAATCATTCTTCCTTTAGATTTTTGGAAGTTTTTTTTTATAAATTACTTCAGTTTAATATTCACTATGTTTCCTTGAAATTGTAACGGTTCTACCGTAATGTTTATTTCAATAGCAGGATGATTTATAATAATAAAGTGCATCTGCGACTATAAGCCACACTTTCCTTAATATAAGCTAAGAGTGAAAGCCAATAGCCGTGAGGTCTAACGCATTTTCCTCCTTTGATGATACCAAAGAACAATTTCACCTGACATCCAGCTGACTGAGGAAAATGGTGTTTCTAATATTTACCGAACATTAATCAAAGTAAAAGATTCCTTTGTTTATCGGTACGGAGGGCTGTACCTACTGTAATGTAATGGGCTTAAGGGAACGTTGGCAAAATAAAATTTAAACGATAAATACGGAATTATCTGGTACCTTTAATACTGGATATTTATACCGGAACTGTTCTACAAAGAGTATTCAAATCAGTCTTTTAAAATATACGCCTTACAGTTTCAGATTATCAGATCGCAAATAGATCACATATTATTTTACCATTAGAATACTATAACAAGTTTGCGTGGTGGGCATAATCTATAGTTATCCATATTATTAGGGTCTTTTGACAGTACATATAAGATTTATCCTGCAATTTCAAAGCGATGCCAAAAAGTCCGAGATATATGAGTTTTTACCCAGTCGTTGAACACGAATGGTGTATGTTATCTCAAAATGTATGACCCCTCTTTGGCATCAAAAATCGTATTTGATTGAAGTCCTCAATCGATTTCTGCAAAGCTTTCGATTTTTATTTTGAGTTTAACTTATAATAACATACTGGTTTATGTAGATAGCAGTGTATTTGATTGCTTAATGTTTTTGCTTCATTCCATCCATAATATTACGATCAATCGTTCTTGCAATGAAGGGATCTGTTACTAATTGTTGCTTACGCCCCCGAGGCAGATTCCAGTATTATGATACAAAGACGAAATTGCGTATCCTTGTTTGCGACTGAAATAAGGGATGTTTACACATATTGATGATGTTTGAATTAGTTTTTCCTGTTATTGCTTTGAATGGATACGCTGAAATTTATGTAATGTTTAGCTATTGGGTATCCTTCAATTCTGCTTACGAAGGTATTGACAATATCTAATGAAAGAAATTTCGTTGAAATGGTAATACAATAATCAGAGTTTTGTGTGTATTTTTTGCGAGCTGTTTGCTACGGTTTCGCCCACGCCTAAGAGACATATTTACCGGCTGTACAAGCTACACTTATGACTGCTAAGTTTCATGAAAATTCGTTCGTAGTTTTTTGTGAATAGTAATAAAATACTCGGTAAAGTTTACCTTTAAAACATAAATTTAAAGAGAATTTGAAGTCGATGATGGAGCACTTCTGTCTGCACTTGTAACATAAGATAACTTTTTTTTTTTTTTTTTTTTTTTTTTTTTTTTTTTTTTTTTTTTTTTTTTTTTTTTTTTTTTTTTTTTTTTTTTTTTTTTTTTTTTTTTTTTTTTTTTTTTTTTTTTTTTTTTTTTTTTTTTTTTTTTTTTTTTTTTTTTTTTTTNTTTTTTTTTTTTTTTTTTTTTTTTTTTTTTTTTGAGGGTAGTCCAAACGAAGGCAGCTTTTAAAAACAGCTCTGAGTTTTATTTATTTTAAAATCATTAACTTTGCATATATTACTATACATATGCATTAAAACGCAGTGTTACTAGATGCACTTACTGTTTTAATAATTTCTACATTTCCTCTCAAATTTCACGGAGACACAAAATGGATCTATATGCGAAGCTCACAAATTGCATGGAGGAACTGTCTGCCACCTTTGCCTCGAGGATGAACACCTATGAGGAAGACTTGAAGAACGTCAGCTGCAATGAGGCTACACACAAGACTGTTGCCAGCCTGTCCCGAGACTTCACTGAGTTTAAGTGTCTTATTTACCGCCATTGTTATAAGGTTGAAAATCCTTTGAAGAAATTTGACAGATTGTGGTAACTTGATGTGCCGTCGTCTGTACCTTTAAATCTTTTGCTACATAAAATATATTCTAATCTATTCCAGCTCACCTGATATTAATCCAGACCCATTTTTCTATTAGATCGGGAGTTGCCTTCTGAAGTCAGCTGTCGCCAAGTTATTTTTAATATGTATGTGGAACAAATATGGGTTCTTCTCAAAGTATAATACGACCTTTTTCCTTTTAAAGAGCCCAACTAGCTTACGGCACATGTTTAAGGGTCACATCACATCAATAGATTATGGAACCTTTGACTGTAATACATTTATTTGCCTAATGGGGAAATATTGAAATCGTGATTCTTTGAATGACGGTATAGAAAAAATATTATGTCTCAACTTAGTCTTGGTGGGAGATTTGTTGCTACGACCTACGTCGTAGGTCACATGTACGAGTATTTCAATAGATATTAAAATTAACTTTGACGCGGTTTTACATGTGATATTGCTAAAATAGTTTCCAAAATCGGTCAAAAAGATTCAAATACTGCCTGACCGATCCGATCCGAATATCCCAATATTCTAACGAGAACTGGTTTTAAAATAAAAAAGGTTCAGTATTTAATTATTTTATTAGATGTCCAAGAAGAAGGCTTCTTTAGGGAAGAGCTTTGCTACTGCCCTAATGTTGTGAATGACAGTTACGTAGGCAGCTTCTACAATATGGCACAGCGTCTTCTTCCTTAACGTCACCTTGTTGGCCTCGTAATCAGGTTTCATAGCCTTTGCATCGGCGTCTGTCCAAAGAAACACGAATTAATAAAAAACATGGATTATTTTTCAATTAAGAGTATGAAGAAGGATGACAGTATGCACATTACAATGATCAGCTATTTTGTAGATGTAAGACCGACTGAAAACATATTGGATTCACGATTTTCTCAAAAAATATTTTTCGCCAACTGTCGGGCGACTGTTTAGTTTGCAGTGTGGAAGCCTCAATTCTTCTAGTAGATACAAAATACAGAAATAATAAAATGCCAAAAACGGGAAAGAATAATAACAACAAATATGTTATTGTAGAAATAAAAACTGCCTGTGTTTATGGAGTCTGGGTCATTTAAGAAGGAGCCATTTGGATCTAAATGGAATTGACACACAAGAGGGTCAAGTGGCATAGGGTTGGAATATTCTGGGTCATGTCCACTGAACTATAACCAGTTATGTTTCCCTTATTGTGGTGATTTATGGTTTTTGCCCATGAGGAAACACATGAGTGTTTGAGTTATTTTCATAAATCAATCAGCCAGATGCTTCGTTGGTCTAGTAGTGGCATAGCGCGACTGCTGTGCAAGAGGTTTCGGGTTCGATTCCCGGGTCGGGCCGAAAACGTTTTATGTGTTTGAGAGACTTTCACAAAGCAGTCCGGAGTCTGGAAGTTGGTGATTGATACAAATGTGCATCGGAGAGCATGTAAATGTCAGTCCTGCGCTTGAGCTCTCTTCGGCTATGCTAGATTGTTGTCAGATAGGGAGTGCACCTGTGTCTGCGCAAATGCTTCTGCACTAAAAAAATATATCCTGTGTAGCTGACTGATCTCCTTAAAATGAGAACAACCGTGGTGGCTCACAATCGGCCGGGACGCTATTAGTAGTCGGCGGTTTGTGTTTCTTTTTGCTACTTACCATTGAGCAAGGCCTTTTGTAACTCTTCTCCAATTTCCACGTCCGGCTCTCCAATGATTTCACAAGCGTTCTTCTCTGAGCCGACTACAAAATACTCTTTATCATCTTTTTTGGTAAAACTGTAGCCATATTGTGAGCTTCCCAAAGCAGCTAGAAAATATAAAGTAAGAATTATACACTTGTATATCTGTGGCCAGACCAACCAATGACATATGCTAGTCTTTTCCTTGACATCCAGCCGCAATGCGTAACATAAAAACGTAATTCACGTTTAAAATATTGCCAAAAAAAAAGTCTCATTTATATCATTCTCCTGTGAAGTATGTAGTTAATGGCTTTAGTTATTGCAATATTCTTTTTTTAATAAATACTTAATAATTATTGAATGATATGTATTTTTCATTGATTACTTATTGATTATATTCTGGGTCTATTACATTACGGACAGAATAATCATAAGCATATTTATTTTCCATCTTCAAATCTACAGGTTGCAACCTAGGTATCTCATTCGGCCTAAAGAAAATAGAAGGTATGCAAAAGTTGGTTGAACTCACTTGTTTTAGCTATATAAGGTCCATTAAAAACTTTGTTTTGCTTGGTGAATTCAATTTTGAGATCAGCAACAATATTCAAAATGGCTTTTGTTTTTAACACGACGGATTTCTTGTCTGTATCCATTCTGCAAATAAATTATGCAAAAAAGGTTATAAAATTGATAACAAAGCAGGAACGGGCAATTAGTGCTATCAATAAGTCAATTTACTGCATCTTTGTTTCTTATTTTTGTTTGATAAATTTCGTGTGGGTATAAGATGATAATACCGTATGCTGTAATTTGGATAAATAATTTATTTTTAGCGTGACTCGTGGACTTTGACTTATTTATAAAGATTATCGTAAGTAAGATTTTTCCACTGCCTATAGGCATACTCAACATCGTGAAACTTTTAGTTCGTTTTCAACTCACCTGGAAATATGGATAATATGATGAATTGAATTAATAGGCTCTTAAAGTTGCATGGTGTCGTTTGTTGCATCGAGGTATTGGTCAAACTATACATATCTGTATTATTTGCAAGTATTACAAAAACTGTGTTAAGTGGTGTGGTTACTAACAATATTATCTAATTACTAACAATAAGCGAGTTCTTCCGTGTTTTGGAAGGCACGATAAATTGGTGGGCCCAGGCTGTTATTTGGACATCTTTGGCAGTCGTTACGGGTAACAGTGTCTGACAACCAGTCTTCAACCAGGGGTATCGGGTTGCCAGGGTAACTGGGTTGTGGAGGTCAGATAGGCAGTCGCTTCATGTAAAACATTGGTTCCTAGTTTCAGTTAGACTGGAAGCCGAACCCAACGTATTTGGGAAAGGGCTAGGTAGATGATACCTATTTGAGATGACGTTAGATGGGAAAGTAAGGAAGAAGAAGATGTGCTAGGTCGGCCCGAAATGAGAAATCGAGACAAGGGCATGTATGTGTGATGAGTACTGGTAAGAATGTATCGATGTGATTTCTAAATAACCCATTTAACAATTACTAACTTCCGCCAACGATTTCACCTGTTTCCCGAGGCTTCCAATGCTCGGATAAAAACTACTACCTATGTGTCATTTTGAATATATAAGCTATATTACTGTTAAGTTTCATCACAATCCGTGAAGTAGTTTTTACGTAAAAGAGTAACATAAATACATCCCCACAAACTTTCACATTTATAATTAAGATGTTGGATAACTCATAATAGTACAGATTCAATACTTACTTGAAGTCTGATATCTGTTGGTTCTTAAGTCCAACGATGTTGATGTTTTTGAAATCAAAGACCAGTCCCATGCTTTCATCGACGACGACTTTCAACTCAGGTATGACCAAGGGGTCAATAGCCTTGATTTCGGTGTTTGGATAACCATTGCAGGTTTTTTCCAAAAAAGTTTCGGTTGCGTTGCTCAAGCATTTTATGTCACTTTTATAGCATGGGTTGAAGAATACTCCTGTGAATGAATACAATGGCAAATACAGAAATTATGAAAAGAAGTTATCGCAAGGACTGGTACACAAAGGGCTCCAGAAGGAACGTGGTGGGTGTACTTAGTAAGAGCCTGACACTCCCTCACGCTGCACCCGCAGCGAGAGGAGGGATTTCATGATTTCCTAACAAAAAAAGACTCTGTGTTGCTGATTTTTTTTTATATCAGGCCATTAAGGAAAATACAATTTCCGAACACACCAACAAAAGACTAGGTATGGTAATACAAAACAAAGAAACTGCGCCCAGAGGGAGCGGAGACATGATCAAAGAAATCGCAGTAGCGCTTAATAGTACATATGTGTTACAAAAAAAATCAATATAAAAAATAAATGATGTAAGAAAAAACTTACCTCCCTCCGAAAGAACACAACTCGCGAATGCAAGCAATAGGAAGCTCGTATAAGCTGCCATGTTGGACTCTTAACGATTAAATGAAGAATAATAAAGAATTAACCGGAGCCCATTTATCTGTACACTTTCATTTGTTTACTTAAACTGATATAGTAACTAGTGACTAAGAATTTAGATAACAGAGGTCAGAGTTATCGAGTCGCATTGGATAACGTGACGTGATAATGACATTAAACTTTGAATATTGATTTAATAAAGACTAGCTTCCGCCAGCGGTTTTACCCACTTCCCGAGGTAACTACTTCCCGTACCCGTATAAAAGTAACCTATATGTAATTGTGATATATAAGCTATATAACTGTCAAGTTTCATCAAAATCTGTCCAGTAGTTTT
This sequence comes from Heliothis virescens, assembly GCA_002382865.2. NCBI lineage: Eukaryota > Metazoa > Arthropoda > Insecta > Lepidoptera > Noctuidae > Heliothis > Heliothis virescens. The sequence continues at coordinate 8,531,746 of NWSH02000437.1, read as the reverse complement.
GCGTGAAACAGTAACAAACATCCATACATTCATTCGCACAAACTTTCACATTTATAATTTTAGTAGGATCGTACATTATTTATGAGGGCTATAGCGGTGTTTATACCTAGCTAGCAAAATAGTAGAAAAGTAAATGATAAATAGACATGTTTTCCTATGCATGACGTCAGTTATTTAAATGGAGAAACAGAGGGTATTCATGACGCTTTAGCCGTCTATATGTACAGACAACAGCAACATCAAGTTACCACAATCTGTCAAATGTCTGCAATTGATTTTCAACCTTATTACAATAGCGGTAAGTTAATGTTAAATAATATTTGCTAATGTAATTTAGTGGAACGCAGATTGAGATATTTCTCTTCCGATATTCGTATGTCGTGTGATCGTAATGGTGCTCATAAAATACCAAATGAGACAAATCAAAGAAGATTTTTCTGCAGACATTCTTTTGATTATTTATGCAAAAGAATTTTAGTATTTGCTAAAGGACCTTATCAACACAGAATCAGTTTTAGCCGAGGTGGTCCTTGTCACATTGTCGTTTGCACCGTTTTCCGGAGAAATATGTCTTTTTTGTGGGTTAGGGGCAGATACGAAAAATGCAAATGTGCTGTGATATCATGACTTTAATTAAATTAAATAAAACCGGCGAAGTTGGGTTCTTACATGAAAGGTTCCGTACCGCTCTTCATATCGGACACAAAAATGGCATAATCGCGTTTTTTAAATGAATGTTGGATTATGATCCTACTAAAATGGAGCGCTAAGTATTTAAACTTCAAAGTATCCCTTTATAAAGTAAAGTAAAAGTAATCTTTATTGCGTTGATTGTGTTGGTTACAGGTGTTAGATATATATAGGTACAGTACAACAATCAGCCCGTTTGGGCATACAATAATTAAGGCCCAGTCGGGCAGCTACATTATTATTAATTATAAACTACTATAAATTATAAATTATTATGAGATCGAAGTTGTGATATTATTTATGACATAAATTCTAATTACTTATTTTCTAAAAAATCCTTAATTGTATAATAACATTTTTGTGCCAACCATTGCTTTATCTTTACTTTAAATAATCTTAATGGAAGTTCTCTGATGGTTTGGGGTATTTTATTATAGATTTTTATACACATAAACATACAATTTCTGTGGTACAGAGTGGTTCGGCATTTGGGTACAACAATCTTACTAGGGTCTCTTTTGCTGAATACACTTTTTTCTGAGACTTTTTTGAATAGTTGTGGGTGCTTTCTTACGAAGAGACCAATTTCGACAATATATAGGGAAAAAATTGTTAGTATTTTAGTTTTCTGAAATAGGGGTTTGCAAGAATCAAGGGGACCGGCATTACATATTGCTCTTAAACAACGTTTCTGTGCGAGGAAAACTTCGTTTATTAAAGTTGAGTTTCCCCATAATAATAAACCATAACGTAAAACTGATCCTATATAACCATGGTAAGCAGCAATTGCTGTGGATTGTGTAGCAGTATGGTTAAGCTGTCTTAGTGCGAAAACGAATTTGTTTATTTTTGAACATACGTAATTTATATGCGATTTCCAATTGCAGTAATTGTCTACAGTTATACCTAAGAATTTAATGTCAGTAGTTGGGCTAATTGTTGTATTATTATATTGCAAAGTAATTTTTTTGGTTACGGTTTGGTAGTTAGAGAATTGTATATATTTAGTTTTAGTTAAGTTAGCCTGTAAGTTGTTGTAAGTTAGCCATTGTATTACATGTCCTAGGGTTTTATTAACCTCTTCTTCGTGGTGCTCGTTAGCTCGGTCAGTGTTAGGGATAATAATACATATGTCATCTGCGAATAAAATACATTGGTGGGGTGTTATATTGGGAAGGTCATTTATGTATAATAAGAATAAA